>JASAMV010002079.1:0-81390 GCA_030248065.1 Rhynchonema sp. JSB1_4
TGACTAGAACTAGAGTAGAGCATGACAACAGTATTAGATACCCACACGGTAAATGAACAGCGAAAGTAATTGATTCGTACGTGACCCCCAAATGTGGATATGGTGACATGAAAATTTTACTGTTTCGTTTTCTTCTCAATCGGTTCTCAATAATGAAACTAGTACAAAATGTGCTACAAAAATGTTGAACTTTCCCTAAAAAGTTTGATTTTGCTAAAGGAAAAGGCATTCATTGAGTTACAACTTTATTGAACTTCTAAAAGCACGCAAATAGCATTGAACACACAACCTGGCAAAAAAGCCTAAAATTGGCGTTTTTTGTCCAAAATAGGGGTTGCACCTACTTTGGCCAGCTTGCACCTAAAAATTGGGGGGTTGCACCTAAGTTGCACCTAGTGAATTTTGAAAAAAAAACCCTGGTTGCAAGGTACCCTCCGGGGTGGTTGCAAGGTACCTACCCTTCCCCCCCAGGGGTGGTGGCAGTGGTGGGGCGGGGGGGGGGTGGGGGGGGATTCCCCCCTAAGGAGTAGGTACCTTGCAACCACCCCTTGGGGGGATGGGGGGGCGGGGGAAGGGTAGGTACCTTGCAACCACCCCGGAGGGTACCTTGCAACCATCAATTTATGGTTTTTATTGGCAAAAATGTGTGTTTTTCGACCTCAAAACCCCAAAAATCGCGCGCTCCGCGCGCAAACCTCCATATAATAGGTATTTTAGGCAAATTTTCGGCCAAAATGCAAAAAAGTACCAATTTTTCGGCCAAATCTGCAGTATAATGCATGCAAAAAACACCCTTTTTTCGGACCTCAGGTATACTTGCGGGCCGGAAAAAAAACCGTTTTTTTTCCGGAAAAAAAACCGAAAAAAAACCGTTTTTTTTCCGAGGCCCGGAAAAATACGTTTTTATTTTTCCGGAAATTTTTCCAAGTGGCAACTTTTGGAAAAAAAACCGTTTTTTTTCCAAAAATTTCCGAAATATTTTCAAAGATTGCGAAAGGATGTTGTCAAAACCAATGTAAATCGGTGCTAAACAGTTCAAAATGAGCACTTTTTAATCTCCAGGTGCATTTTTAGCCTGTTTCAGGCCATTTCCAGACAAAATTTTCTCCAAAATAGGCGTTTTTGGAGCAAGGGCATCCTTAAGTACTGGAAAAATATTTGGAAAAAAAACGGTTTTTTTTCCGGAAAAAAAACGGTTTTTTTTCCAAAAATATATTTTGCGGAAAAATACGCAAGTATAACCTCAGGGGTACCTTGCAACCTTCCGGAGGCTGGGTAGGGGGGTACCTTGCAACCATCTGGATCCATCCCCCCCAAGGGTACCTTGCAACCATTTGCCTGCCACTACACTGGGTGGTTGCAAGGCACCTACTCCTTAGGGGGGGAACCCCCATCCCCCCAGCCACTACACTGGATAGGGGGATAGTGCAGTGTAGTTCCTGGGGGCAGTGTAGTTCCTGGGGGGGAGGGGGGGTCCCCCCCCCTAAGGTACACTAACCGCCGCGACCAAGGTACACTAGTACACTAACCGCCGCGCCAGGTACACTAACCGCCTCAATTTTTGCCTAAGATAAGCAATTTTAGGCCTAAAATGGGCATTTTTAGGCCTAAAATGGGTGATTTTCAGGTCAATGATGTCAAAAGTCGCCAAAATACCCTTTTTATGGAGAATTTTTTCCAAAAAGGGCAAAAAATCGGTCAAATTTTCTACCTCAAAAAGTGACTTTTTCCTGAATTTGGGTCTTCCCCCCCCTTCCCCCCCCAGGGAGGTACACTAACCGCCGCACGGAAAAAAGGGGTAGGTACACTAACCGCCGCGCCGGACCAGGAACTACACTGCCTGGGGGTCCCCCCTCGGGTGCGTCTCTTCCCCCTCCATGGTACGCCTGCCCCACTGTTCCCCCTCCGGGTACGTCTGCTCCCCCAATTTTTACCTAAAATAGGCAAAATTTGGCCTAAAATAGGCATTTTTAGGCATAAAATGAGTGATTTTCAGGGCAACGTCGTCAAAAAGCGCCAAAATACCTTTTTTATTGAGATTTTTCCTAAAAGGGGCAAAAATGAGCCAAATTTTCGACCTCAAAAAATGACTTTTCTCCAAATTTGGGTCCTCCCCCCCCCCTTTCCGGGTCCCTCCCCCCTTCCCCCAGGTGGGTACCGTATTGTCGGAAATAGAACCCGGGGGGTCTATTTTTTCACTGGGGTCATTTTGGGGGGTTCAATTTATGGGGGGGTCAATTATTGGGGGGTTATATTCTTCATTTGGCCCCCCGACGAAAAAAATCATTCTTAATAATGCCCCTAAAATGGCTTGTTTTCGGTATTTTCAAACTTTAACAGCGGCAATTATGCTTAAAAAGCTGTATTCTGTTGCGTACGCAAGCTTAAACAACGTTTGAGACAACAACACAGCCCTAGCATACCACTAATCTGTGGTACGGTGAAGGTTGGGGTGGGGTTCTATTAATGGGGGGTCAATTAATGGGGGGTTCTATTTTTGATTTCGAGCCATTTAGGGGGGTTCAATTAATGCGGGGGGTTCTATTTCCGACAATACGGTACGTCTGTTCTCCCTCTCCCTCCGAAAAAAGGGGGTACCGCCTGTTCCCCCTGCGGACCAGGAACTACACTGGGATAGTGTACCACCCGAGGGGGAGATAGCGTACCCGAGGGGGACTCCCCTCCCCCCAGCCCCAGGGCACTACACTGGCCGTAGCCGAAGTCTAAATATTGATGAAAAATGTGTTCTAACACGCTAATTTCGCGCGTTGCGCGCGATTTTTCTACATTTTGGAGTGAAAAATACCGATTTTATATTTCGGGGGCCAAATGAAAAATATAACCCCCATAAATTGAACCCCCCAGCCCAAGATGACCCCAGTGAAAAATATACCCCCGGGTTCTGTTTCCGACAATACGGTACAGCCCGCCGGAATACCGTAAAACCTAAAACACAAGGGGGGCTGTATTTTTTTCACTGACCCTTTTAGGGGGGCTGTATTTTTTTGGGGGGGGCCTATTTTTTCGCTGACCTCTTTTAGGTGGCTGTATCTTTGGGGGGGGGCTCTATTTTTTTTGGGTGGGGCTCTATTTTAGGGAATACGGTAGAGCCCCCCCCGTAATACAGCCCCCCAAAAAAGGGTCAGTGAATTAATAAGCCCCCCCGGAATAGAGCCCCGCCCCCCTAAGTAACGCCCCGCCCCCCTAAGTAACATATATGCCCCTGATTGACGAATAGACACGAATAAATGCGATTACAAAGCGAAAAACATCCTTTCAAACCCATTTTTAGGGGTTTTTGGGGGTGGGAACAACTTTTTCAGGTTCGGGTCAGTGAATTTCATAGAGGCCCCCCGGAATAGAGCCCCCAGCCGAAGTCTAAATATTGATGAAAATGTGTTCTAACACGCTAATTTTCGATGTTGCGCGCGATTTTTCGACTATTTGGAGTGAAAAATACCGATTTTATACCATTTTGAGCCAAAAATCGCAATTTACTCTGTACCAAAAAGCCGTCGGGCGGCGAGCTGCAACTGCACCAGGATGGAAAGTCAACACAATCGACATTCCACGAAACATTAACACCACAAACACCGAAACCAAGCGGTCAACAGGCTGATGCGAGCCATTTTCACCGCCTGAAATTCGGGATTTGCTTCAACGTGCGTCAAGAGTCATCGGACGGAAATTTCACGCTCATTTCACGCTCATTGATGCGCGTTGATGCGCGTTGATGCTCGTTGATGTTTCTCTCTTATACTCCTTTCATCACCGTACATCAACGTGCGTCAACGCGCATCAACCTGCATCAATTATATTTTTTTTCTTGTGATTACTGTGGAATAATTCTGCTGTCGAAAATTGCGAACAGAGCACACAACTATCTGGCGCTAACCTGGTGCGTAAAGGTGGAGTTATACTTGTCCATTTTGGGCTTGTAGACAGTGAGGACAAATTTTTGCTATAATTATATTTTGTGATATAGTTGGAGCCCTCACTTCGACCAGCGTAAAAGTTGTTCATTTCGTGCAATGGAACAACTTTTACGCTCGTCGAAATTAGTGTATCAACTGTATCACAAAATTTGATTGAAACAAAAATTATTCCTCATTGTCTACAAGCCAAAAATGGACAAGTATAACTCCAGCTACAAAGTTTGTGCTCCTGTTTGGTTAGGGCTCCGCCAGATAGACCCGAAACCCGAAATATAATTTTTTCTATGTCCATGTTTCGGGTTTTGAAAAATAACCCGAAACCCGAAACACGAAGTATGATAATCGAAAATGTTTCGGTTTTGCCACTTGTAGCTGACTTGAACAATTTATGGTGTCGGTCGAAACATTTTCGGTTATCATGGTTCGTGTTTCGGGTTTCGAGTTTTTTTAAAAACCCGAAACATGGACATAGAAAAAAATGTTTTTCGGGGTTCGGGTCTATCTGGCTGCGCCCTAGAGTTATGTAAGGTCAAAACCAACCACCGTTCCAATGTCGCGCATGATTTCCAGGAGCAGCGTTGCGTTCGGTGTAATTGCCATTCGGCCCTGCGCCGTCGGCAGACCGGCGTGGTCAGCGAGACACGTCGCTTCGGCCTGCGCGTTGTTCATCGGACCCAATGTGAACACCCAACAGGCGCCGTCGCGGTGCGACCGGTCGGACGGGATGGCCAGACAGTCGGATTGGAGGTCTGTAAATCAGAACTGCGGACAACACCTGAAAATTGGCCCTCAGCAACTTCCCAGTTTCCAAGGTGGCAATGACCAGCTGAAAGGCCAAGCGCGTTTCTCTACATTAGCTTGACTGTCAACAAATTTTCACGGACGCACAACACAATTGATTGCCTGTGATAACGTACCGGCCACAACCCAGTTGAGGAGTGTCAATGTTGTAACCACTGCAATCAACATACTGCCAGGTCCATGCTGCATCATTGGGTCACGTCAGAGGATTTTCGTACTGGACTTCGGGCAAGGATTAAGCACAACACCGTTTGATGCTTTGATTCTCTTTGATCGCAATGTTAGTTTGCTGATTTTTTTGCGCTGCCACCAGAAAATGTTCTTTTCAAGGCACGACGGACAATTCTATTTTCAAGTGCGTGCTCTGGCGAACTGATTGTGATCACAATGCAGTTTGTTTTGTTTCATTTGTTGATAATCGTCTCCACAGTAACTTAGATACATGTGTGCATTTTGATATCAAGCACACAAAAACCTGTACGGTATCAAAAAATTCACGCTTGCATATACACCACAGCACATACAGACAAATGTGCCCATGGGCTTTAAACACAAGGTCCAGAACTATTTTATGCAGAACTTCGGTCGGCAGCAGCACGAATAGCGTTCATATGCCCAACTTGTGCTTGGCTAATGCAATTGCAGACCGAAGTCCCCAGATATGGTATCATAGGCCGTGAGCGGTGATGGACCAATAAATCTAGAAATGAAAGCGTGTTCGCTCAAATAGGGCTGTACAGTTTGAAAGTATTTGTCGTTTCGAAATCCATGATGCTTTACATTTCTGCACTGATACTCTATTGTGGAACCCTTTCGGTTATAATATCATGATTGTACAGTATACAGTGAATATTTATGTATAAAGGGTCGTATCAACTTAGAAGGCGAGTCCATTGGCAAGGTTTCTGAAACCTTTTATTTTTTTATTCAACAATGCGGGCATTTCATCAGCTATTGTGCATTGCGGGTTTTGCCGCCATGTTGGAAGTTGCTGTCACTCCAGTACCAAATTTTGAAAACGCCTATTCGTGTCACAGCAGCGTTTCAACTTTTTTCGTTTTTTTTTTCACTAGGGGCAAACTTCAACGTGGCCGTGAAGCATCAGGAAGCAACCAATCGGTTCGCCAGATTATGGTCGAGTAACACGATGTCCAAACTTTGTTTGTATGTGCTGCCCCTAAGATCAAGCGCTGTCGAAGGGTTGTTGACCAGCAGCTTGAAGCAGTGGTTTTTTAAGAGTCTGGGCACGATAGGATCACCAGGGGGCACTTTCTATTCCGTACAATTGTAAAAACTGACAATTTGTAAGTTATTGGTTTTATCATATCTTTCGATTTCGTTGTTTATTGTGTTCGTTCGACCAGCGTAAAAGATGCTTCCATGTGCATTGTGAACAACTTTTACGTTGTCGAAAAAATAGAAACAACGATATCGAATGATATGACTAATTCAACAAATCAACCGTACAATTTGTAACTCGTTACAATTGAAATAGAAAGTGCCCCCAGGGCCGGTTTACAAAAATTTTAACCGCCTGTTTTCATGTCATGGGTGGATTACACTAACATTCATTAAGAAAAAACTCACAGGCAACCCATGGTGCAACCCTCTATATTTCGTGGTACATATGTGCTCAAATAGGTGGCCAGGTCGCACATTTTGCAATTTGCCCATTTTTTGGAACTTTTCCCATAACTCAGCCGTGTTTGCAAGTACGCTAAAACGGCTTTGCACACGTAATTGGCCAATATTTGAGTCCATAATGCCATGGAACACACTTTTCCATTGTGCTTACGTAATGTGATGCCCCCAAATATGTGCCAATACTGGTGCTGAATTTGACCAGACAAATCGCTATCTACGAATTTTGCCCGCTCAAAGCCTCTCAAAGCGACCTGTCCAGTCCGCTTCTAGGTGAAAAGTGCTAGATAGAACCACTTTTCTACCTTCTGCATTGTCCGGTAGAAAAAAGTTATAATCAAAAATTTGAAAAAAATGGCTAGAAACTGTCATTTTTTGACAATTTTCTGAGTGAAGCAATTGGTGTCAGCAAATGCAAGCTTCTGTAAACCTGAAGGTTTGAATAAGCATTCTCCTGGCGATTGCACATTCTATGGTGTACAGCATCAGGCACCATTTAAGCATACACGCCCAGTATTAAGCTCAGCATTGCACCCACTTTTATTCACTATTAAACTTCAATACCCCAGCCGAAAGTTAGTCGGCCGCAATAATGCTATAATAACGGCTGATCACAACCAAATGTTTTGTGCGGATACGCATAACAGTTCTTTACTATAAGCTAATAATAGGTCTGCCTCTGTAGAACACTGCGCTGAAAAGGAGCCATGATTTGGTACAGGGCCGCGCTTGCGAACGCATCGCAGTGGATTTCGCGTGCACCACAGTGTCAATGAGATAATCCCTACAAGCTGCAGCGCTTTATTGTTCGTTTTTCTGTTTTTTTCTTTTTTTTCTGTTCGTTGCAGCACCGTAACCCTTCGCCTTCTTTTTCTTTCTTCTATAATTTTTCTGCTCGCGGCAGCACCGTAACCCTTCGCCTTCTTTTTCTTTTTTTCGATAGACAATCTCGATTTGAGCGTTTCAATCGTTTTAATCTCAGATAGTTTTTCGCTCGTTTTAAATGTTGGATAGATGTTTGCTTCGCCTCAAGCCATCATGAGTTAGCGTTTCTGGTTTGGCACGAACACAAAAACCATAAAAATTTTTATGGTTTAGCACGAGCTCTAAAACCATAAATATTGCGGGTAAATTCTAGGTCCGATGAAGTAGATATGCTGACGGGCGAAAACCTGTACAACAAACAGAAAAGTAAAAACAAAAATGTTAATGATTGCTGGCGCATACAGTATAATTCCGCGACTGCGCACGTGGAATTCTTATCAATTTTGTTATTTCGAAATTGATTTTGAGGTAGATTACTGTTTTGTCGTCAAACGCTCATCATTGAGATTCACCAGAATAAGAATGAAACACGGCAAAGGACCACAAGCTTCACTATATTTTCGCAACCATACAGTTGACAAATGGGACATTTCAAGTGCAGTAGTGCTGCGTGGTTATTGGTTCACAACTGCGCAGTCAATCATTTTATTTTTTATTTCATTTTTTATTTTATTTCATTTATTCCGGAAAACGCATTATTTTTTCATGTAAATTTTTGCGTTTTCCTGAAATATTCCCGCCGACCGGAAATGTTTTGCATTCTTGTACGCAAACTATTTCCGGTTTCCGGATTCAGGATTTAACCTGAGTTCGCCCTTAGCCTGAAAATCAAGGCGGTTTTTGATGAATTCTCATGTTGTCATTGTGAGACCAACCTAACCCAGTCCGACTGTCACCTCTCGATGAGGTCCATAACGCGGATGCCTTCTGGGTTTCAATTCAGATAACGCAAAGCGGCACCGCAACGGCAGATGTTCCACGAAAATGTGAAGGAAGCACGTGCAGAAGCGGTGGGCTGCTGGTTGGGTTGCGGACGACCGGGCTGGTGCAAAACTAACTGCTTGCCAATTGTGTACAACTGGCACTGTAATTGTGGTTGCCAGTATGACACAACTCAGTCTGACCTCTACATGGTGAATCTCTGCATGGTGAACGATAGGTCAAAGTTGTTCCCAACAACATAATGAAACAGTCCCGCATATGCGGTGCTCTACTTATACGCACTGTAAGTGAAAATTCTTGACTGTGAACATGGTTGTTGAATCCCGTTCTGTTCACTTTGCATATGTAGAGATTGGACAGTAGACCCCACTCTGGAGTGAATTATAGAACGATCATGAAGTATGTAACATGTCCGTCCACCATGTCGTGGAAACTTCGAGGTCGTTTTCGGGAACCGCTTGACACTGTTGAGGAAATTAGAGTGGGTGATCAGTTTGGCCATGCCCTTTTGCTTTGCGGCAATCATAGTTTCGTTGTACAGTATGTATGGTATTGCAATTGAATATTTTGATGAAACACGCACTTTCAGCAGTTTTTGTGTGGCGACAAGCGCAGTGGGAGACCTAAGCGCGACGCGACGACAGTACAAAACGGCCAAAGTGTCCTGAACTTATACAGAGTCCCGTCCGTCGGCTAATTAATCTGAAAAGGTATTGGATCATCAGCCAAAGATGAAAAACTGAAAACTTTGAGCTGAAAGCTAATAGAGTAGTCTTGTGGTTCATTTAACCTTTTTCCACTGTGATCGCAATTCCTACACGAGCCATCAACCAAATCCCTAACCAAGCATCATGGCACACCGCGGTCTACAATTTACCATTCTTGCCATCTCAAGCACGATTTTGCTGATTTCACCGAAAGCACTCGCGATTGAATGTGTCGAGGGCAAACTGTACTGCGACAAACCGGGAGGACCGTGCAGAATGGACCACAAGCCCTCCTCGTACGCCTACTTCAAATCCTGCTTTGAGGCATGTGTTAGCACAACTATGTATGTATATTGTTGCGGGGAGGCATGGGCGCAAAGAGCGCATCACAAAAAAATCCTATGCGAAGGTACATGAGCTGGAAAATGGATTACCAGCAAAAATTGGGTTTGGGTGGGGCATATGGGTCGCGAAATTTGAATCCGGCGTCCATTTAGTCATGTGATGATCCTTCCAGAGCGCGTAAAGGGGGGAAGGTCAATTATGTAGTCAAGTGCTCAAGTGATCATCATGGGAAGCAGATGGTCATTTGGTGCACGTCACCGATTTGGCTCAAATTGGGCCTGAAGGTTGCTTCTGGCGGGCTGAATCTGAGCGTTTGCATATCACTTTTCACAGGAGGGTTTTACGGCGCGATAAAGAGCCGCTAAGTAGGCGATCGCTGTCTCACTGAAGGCGATGTGCAAAAACTAGTCCGAAACACGGATGCAGAACCCCTAAAAAACAACCTCGGACACCAATTTTGATCAAAATCGCTGATAAGAGCCCTATTTGACCATTCATCCATTAAGCACCTTGGGGACACATGACCAAAATGGACAGCGGAGTCAATTTCTCCGACCCTATTTGTTTCCGATATCCGTTCTTCAATCAATTTGGTACCCCGAACAGTATATGTTTCGTGATGCCCTTATTGCACATTCCTGGCCCTGTGCGACTGCGTGATCGTATGTAATGTATTCTGCGATACAGAATAGAGACTACATATTCGAGCGTGCTATCCTTGCTTGAACTCGTAGATGAGTAGCGGATACGACAAAGATATGGAGGCATCCACGTTTTGAACAAAATGAAAATAAAAGTTGCATGTGGCAAAAAAATAAAATGTAGAATAAAGCCAAGCACATGCCTTAGGACGGCAGATAGTCTCGGCCAACGTGCGGTGTGTTTGAACCTGCTCAAGCAAAGGATAGATAGAATCTACGTGTTTCCTTTGCGCTGTCTGGCACTGCTCGCAAATGAGCACGCATATCGTTGTTTCAGCTGATTGGTGACAACAACCTAAGCTTAGAAAGGCGTGGATGCGCGGATGATGCGTGTGAGCGTCGCTGGACATTATTGCTCGGTCTATCCGCCGAGTTCGATTGCTCCGGCCAGAGCAATTGTCACCCGTTCACCGATCGAAAGGGCAGTCTCTGCTGCTGTGATCATGCAAATTGCAATAGGATAGGTGCGAATCACACGGAGACACTCAGTGCCGAAACGTTGTATTGTTATGATGACTCCACTGGTGAACAAAATATCGTTCCGCGACCTGAACAAGGATACACTTGTGTTCAGGTTTGTAAAAAAAAACCTTTGATTTGCTCCACTCATTGTTCCTCGGGAACATCTGCATAAGCAGCTCTTTGGTCAAAACCTGGAATTGGCCAAAAAAGTTCATTCGGCTGAGGGGAACTGCATCAGAATCTCGGGGTGCGGAAAATACAGCGGTGGTCAAAAAACAGCGGCGGAAACAATAGCAGCTGCTCGACATTTGGCTTGGGCATACTGTAGGATTAGGATTAGGCCTGGGCTCTCCTCCCCTATTACGTTATATCTCATGGATGAGTGGCCGCTCGTTTTGAAAAGCCGTCTTTCCTGCTGTTTTTTCACCGCTGTTTTCTCCGTCGCGCAAAACCTCATGTCCACATTTCTTTAAAGGAGTTGTTCCACTCAGATACAAGTTGATCTAAAAAGTATGTCTTATGGCTTATTTCAGTTTCAGTTCCCCCAGATCTGAAAATGAGAAAAATGTTACTTTAGTTTTTAACCTGTCAGGAGTGCTTGAATTTGAAAAGATGAGCCTGACAAAAACCTTGGGCATACTGTATGTGTTTTTTGGTTTTTGAATTGGTTTTAGGTTCTTTGGTACCCCGTGCTATATTATACAAATCACAAATTTTCACTTGCTTCGTATCACCCCCATTTTTGAAATTCCGCAAAGGTGAGCAGATGAACGCGGAATGCGGAATGCATAAATTTACCGTTCCGCAATAATTATCTAATCGCAGCCCAAGGCAGCTGATCGAAGCGTTTTTGTTTTCAGTTCACGGACAACAGTGGTGTAGCACATCAGTTCGCTGGTGTCATTCCCAGCCGGCCAGCACTGGACAACATAACAAACGACGCAAATCCGTGCTCCAAGCGGCAGTACCATTGCGAACAGATGTTCAATACGAAAACGTGCTGTTGTGGCACCGACCTGTGCAACAAGCGACCGCCCGAAGCTGCAGCTGAAAGTACCGCCAACTTGGGCAAGATTCACATCAATTCGATGCGTTTGGTGACCTTGCTGCCTTTAATCGTGATGCATTCAATCAGCGAATGAGTGATTGATGGTGCAGTTGTGCTCGTTGTTGAACACAGCGAACACGGACAGATGTTGTTCCCACAGAGAACGGTGTAGAACGTTACCCTGTGGAACACTTTAAAACATTATCTGTGGTGCGTGTTCTGTTTGTTGTGTCCTGCAACCAGGGTTGGATTAAAAAATTTTTTTATTATCGAACTTATTTTTAAGCAAAAAACTTTTAAAATTTTTTTTAAAAATCACTTGTTTTTATTCCGGACCCCCAAAAAATTGGTTTCTAGAAAAATGAAATTTCTGCAATCATGTTACTTAGGTATGTTTTGAGGGACACTAAAGAGAACTTCTCCACTGACTTGCATGTTTATGTCGATCACCTGCGATCCAGCCCATTTGGTCATAACTTTGAGAACCCGCCCGAAGGTAACTCTGTGGGCATATATGACAAAGGGAAAACCAACCTTCTGTTTGTGAATTTGGGGATAAATTTGAAGAGAGATAAAAAGTTACACCACACTCATGTTGTGTGACAAAAGCAACAAATGACAAATCCACACAACTGCAAATAGGCGAGCAAAGTGGAGTCTGTCGATAGCTTACATCGATAGCTCAATAACTGCACAGTATACGGTATGGGGTGTCCTATATTATACGTGCAGCGATTGTTGGGATGTCTGGGAACTGTATGAGTCCATTACAACGCCATTTTAAACTGAGATATAAGCGCCGCAGGCGATTTTTTAAGAATGATGAGCAATAAAACGCATGAAAACATACATTTTTACGTTACAAAAGTGAGAAAATAACGAAAACAAGGGGGAAAATAATAAAAAAAGTGGACTTACTTTTTAAAATTTTAAAATAAAAAAAGTGGCCAACTTTTTTTTTAAAAAAAAATTTTTTTTTTAATTTTTACTTTTTTTTTAATCCAACCCTGCCTGCAACTGCAAGAACACGAACGTCTGTGCTTACACACGACAAACGAGCATGACTCCATTTTTGCAAACGGAAAGGATTTGAAAAATGGAACAACCACGTTCCACAAACTAAAATTGTTCTCGAGAGTTTAGCTTTAGCTGACAACAAAAATACACCATTCGTGATATTTCCTGACTGCCCTGATTTGAGTTGAGAAACTACACTGCGACCACAAATGTAAATATGCGGATCAACTTTTGCGATCTTTTTCTGAGAACTGATGATGACAAATAAGACTGCATTGGGGATGACAGAATAAAACCACTAATTTTGAACGTCGTTGTTGTTGTTGTTGTTGTTGTTTGGGTGCGGTGAAAATCTGAAGCTTATAAAAAACGACCAATGCTGGCACAAACATGATATCTCATCTCCCATATGTTTATCGAGGTGAAAAAATATTTTCAGCAAACTTTAATATCGAGAAAAATAACATACGTGAAACTGGCTCGCCCACGAGAAAAGAGCATCAAATACTGGGGGAAATATTAAGAGCTTTTGCGGATATGATATAAGGCAAATGCAGACAACCAATATAAATTTTTTTACAGCAGAATTTGGATAAAGAAAAATTATGCACGATTAGCAGTCACAGCACGACAGAAAAGTTGTTTTTCGAGTCAATCAATCCGAATTCGAGCAAAATACTATTTTTCGGCCACGCTGTGTTTATAGAAAAGAAGAAAATCATAAATTTTCATTCAAACAGATGTTTCAATATTTTACAGACCCGGGCGCCACATAGGGTGAATAAATCGGGGTCTGTTGCGGGTATGTGCCATACGGATACGGACCTCCATTGATTCCGACCTAAAATCAAAATAATAATAATTTCGTTCCATGTTTTTTACCTACAGTCACCATTCGTTACAGTGATATCAACAGGACAACAGAAAAATAACGAATATCACCAGCGAATTGCTCAAGTATGGAATTAAATTTTCGGGGCACCACGACATGTATACTTTCAATCATCGAATATATCACTATAGCGAATATCACTCTAACGAATAATTTCTGTACATTGTTTATTTCGCTTCTATCCGTCTTGTGTTTCATGCCTTTTTATTTTAACGGATTATTTTCGGTGTGTCATCGCTAAGGCTTCCCACGGGCGGTTGCAGAACACTCAACTGTGTTTTGGACCCTCATCAGGAAAACGGTGTGTACGTGAACAACAACAATGGTCCGGGAGTGCGGAATGAACGTAGAATATCTTCGGCCAAAGATTGCAAGTTGGCGTGCATGCCTGACACTTCGGCAGACTTTGCTGTGCAAAACGTGTGGGCAACAGATTATTTTTTCGCGAGACTTTTGAACAGAAAATAGTGTCCGATAAAATCACTTTAAGTTTAAGTCTTTAAGCCTTTTAAAACACACGCGTGCTTGCATAAAAAAGGATAGCAAATAAAATAAACAAATTATTCACCCAAAATTGAAACATCACCTGGCTGCCACCATACTGGCTGTACGCATATCCGGCGTTGATCTTGTCCTCCTTCTTCTGTCGCGACTTGGACATCAAATAGCACAAAATGCCCACAATTAGCGACACAACGATTATGACCGCGACGACGACGATCAGCACATAAAGACCACCCATCCTGAAAAATCAGGCGAAAATCAGGATAAGAAAACAAAAAAAATGGTTTTTAAACGAAGCACGGCGAATTTACGTTGTTGTAATAACAAACAGAGCACAGGCAATACATAAGTTATTTTATCGATGAGTAAAAGCGGCTAAAAGTTTTAAAGTGCCAACACTCACATGGTCCAATCCTTTGGACAGCAGCCGCTTTGACAGCAACCGGGAGTGTCTTCACATCTGAAACAAACACAGTGACATTGTGCACATTTTCAAACATTGACTATGTACAATTTGCTCGATTTAAATATCAACCATGCAGGAATGAACGTGTATGGACAAACCACCAGCAACAAACACAGCAGCATGATTGTTTGGATTGATTCAGAAAAACGTTTAAAAAATCACAAAAGATGCTGGCATTTTCCACGCATTAATTGTTTGCATAATATGTTCCTCATGCATATGCATACAGCATGTGTAGTAACACTACGCCAATACGAGCCCGATCTCGGAGGTGGCTGAATAGTCACACATTCATTCGATGATTTGGGAAATGTTAGGGCGCGCCCATGTAGGCCAGGGCCGGGGCCATGGAAAATAATCGATGTCCGAGGCCCCGGCCCCGGCCCTGGCCTACATGGGCGCACCGACAGGGCCGGGGCCGATGCGAAACATTTTTCTGACCAGGCCACATAACAGCTACAGGGTTGTGAATAATTCAACGTTGTTTTCGTATATGCAGCTGCGCGTGTGTGTTCGCGTTGGGTGTGCTGTTACCTGATTTATCAAGAGCATGGCTATTTTGTGCTTCTCTCTTTAGATTTAGATTTTAAATTTTTTTTGCCCAACCCTGCATGAGGATTTTCCCCTTCTATATTCGCTTTGTGGGCACACCACCTCCGACAACCGGGTTCGTGTTCGGCGTAGACCGCCTTTATATGCACCCACACACTCACAGCAGTGTTTCCTGGAGATGGTAGTAGCATCGGACGAAACCCGACACTCCGTCAGGTTCGTATCCCAAATAGTCGCCGACTTGCGCCCCCGCCGGGCGAACGGTGCCGGGTCCGGACATTTGGGCGTAATCACGTGGAGGTTGTACTACACTGTCGAAGATCGGCGCTGCAATTTTTGCATGTCTCAGTTGCTTATTGTATAAGTCATGCATTCATTCCAAATAATACAATTATGATGAGCACCTTGAGCAAGACCACATTGAGCAATGAAAATGGTTGAAAAAGCCAAAACAGCAAAGTCCAAAAGACGATTAGGCCCAGCAGCAACACGAAACTAAGCCGGTACCTGATCTCAAAATAACCCTAAGGCTGAGCCATTGGAATAAAAGCAGAGAATGGCGGCATCTGAAAATACGCTCAAACATAAAAAATACGCAAATCGCAAATCCGATTCGATCACCAAGTTCGATGGAAAGGTAAAACAATATAATGAAAGCTATAAAATGATGAGTTGTGCAGCGCGTTTAGCAGACGGGTTGAGCACCAGGTCATCGTCAGCCCCATGTGACCCCAAGCAACACGATGCGACTGCAATCTGATGTTGTGCCAACGAAAAACTTCCGGTCCAATAAAGCGCCAGTCACAAATCATCATCATCTTTGTTGAGCCCGGACTAACCGCTGTAAAACGTATCCGGATCATATCTCTCATCTTGCCCGTCTATTCCGTCCCAACGTCCCATCTTGTTGCAGATGTGTGCTGGAAAAATGGTTGTACACGTCTGACTGGTATACATACTGTACATGTATATTGCTGCATACCGACAGTGCCTGGTGAAAATTAAATATTGCACTAAAACTACAGTATATGTATGTTTTGTCAAGCAATTATGTCACGCGCAGCAATTTTAGCTCCATGAGACCGGAGTACGAGGTTATATGTCAAACTTGGTGATCGGATCGAGGGCGTCCGGGCTTGCCTTGGTGAAACAGATGACTTTGGCACATGTATACGCAGACTGAGGGCGGACTTCGGTTGAACACGGAAACAGGAACCAGAGGGTAAAAACACACACTAAATCTCGGCCAACCAAGTGTCGAGCGAACACTAATACTTTGCTTGACATTATTTCCTGACAAAATCTCTGCCAACACAATATATGTACCTGTAGTAATATATCTTGTAGGTGAGATACAGCAGAGCCAGTGCGAGGTAGCAGTAAAGCACAACCTGCTTCGCTCCTAGTGGTCCCGCTACCTGAGCTCGGGGCGTGACTTCGCGTTGAGGCAGCTTGGGCCCGTCGCTAAACTAACTAGTTTTTTGCTAATATTTATTTTTTTATTTTTCCACACAATTTTTGCTGGTATTTTGTAAGAATTGTTGGCCGCGCTATTGTTTCTGGTCGATATAAGTGTGTATGGGGATTTTCGGTCGCGAATAATTTCACAGTGTTTGTTTATGTCTGCAAAGTTGAATAAAAAATTTTTATGTAAATTGTTGACGTTCAGAGGTTGGTCAGGAAAAGAAAATACAATATAGCCAGGCATCGGCGTCGGTGTCTGATCTAGAGGACCGACACGCCGACCTAATATAAAAAGTTTCATGTTCTAGACTGCGATTAGATAAATGCGGAATGGTAAATTTCAGTATTCCGCATTCCGGCCGCGTTTACCTGCTCAGTGCTCACCTTTTGCGGAATTTTGAATTTCTGCAAATAAATTTATACTTTTGGTTAAACATCCAAGTTGCTGTTTGCGTTAACACGCAGCATTGATGAGGTCAGCGCGCTGGAAGTTCTCATCGTCACCCAAGCACGCACCGTTCGGCAAAGGTGAGCAGATAAGCGCGGAATGCGGAATGCAGAAATTGACCACGCCGCATTCATCTGCTCACCAATTTCCGCATTCCGCATTTATCTAATCGCAGCCTATAACATGAAACTAGTATAGTCTAAATTAGTATAAATTCGCTCTTGTGAAAACAATGTTCACGAAAGAGAACAGAGATAGAAATGGGAACAAATGGACAAATTGTTTAATGAGTCACCAGTGCAAATATAACATTTTGACAAAATAATAATAAAACAATAAAAATAAGTAGTCGCGGAATCGCAAAAAAAGACAAAAATATGCACAATCTACCGTGCATTAAATGTTCTTCCATTCGTTTTTTACTCATGTCTGCAAACTTGTTCGCCCACCTTGCGTGTTTATTTTGCATTGGAATCTTTAAGTATGGTCCATCCATCAGCTCATGATGACACTTTTCTCAGCTGAAAAGCTTGACAGGTTCCAGTGCTGTTCCGGTTCCGGTCGGCTTACGAAAAAGAAAAGAAAGAGAAATCGGTTTTTATTTTATCTTTGTGCGCCGTTTTCTCTGACATTGCCTTGCGGAGGAACAATTTTTCACAATGGAACCTGAACCTCCCAACCAAAAGTGCCATGAGCCGATGGATGGACTATACTTAAAACTCTTGCTGACAATGTTTACTGACACGCCTGTTACTGTTTAAGACTGACATACTGTATGTAATGTTTTGCAGTTTTCTGCACGTACAGAAACATCAAACACGAAAAATAATACAGCGAAAAGAGGATAAGTTCAGTGTGTGAATGAGTCATGGAGCACGCCGTGTCCTTCTAATGTTCTGAGAGAAAAAATTCAACGATCAGAAAGATCAGATAGGGTGCACGAGCAGAATAGCGATTATCGATACGCCCACATACTGTAAGTCTGTATTCAATGTTGCGCGTTCCAGACTTTTCTGGAAGAAACTACGATCCGAGGAAACAATTGGAAAGAAGCAGGTAAAAACGGTTCGGGGTCAGACACAGACGCACGTTTTCGTTGAGTTTGACACTCCTTTAGCGATAGAGAATTAAAAACTTTCGTTTTCATGAGACTGGATTGACTTGACCCACTGTTTTTGGCTTAAAAAGGCTTGAATAAAGTTCAGGCCACCGAACAATGAAAGCCAACTCTGAAATTGTCTGAGCTTTCCGCAAACTGCGGAAAGCAACCTCGTGTGACTAGATTACTAACCGAAAAAACACGGGGGAACGCTTTATTGGAACTGAAAATGTGTACAGAAAACCACGCACGTTCTTTTCACCTTTGCGCCAAAGCGACGAGTCAACAAAACACTACCAGCTATACAAATAAACCTGAAACGTTGTAGTTCTTCGGCATCAGTTGTTTATGCTAACACCAGACCAGACATCAATTCCGCTTCGTGATGGTGCATTCGCACTGACGATGACCAGGTGCACAGAAAATCTGCGAGACAACCAAATCAAAACGGGCATGCAGCAAGTCCGAAACAGTTGTTGCACTTCAGTAGCATGGGAGAGCACAAAGCTCGCGGAACACAATGACTGAACAAAGAAACTGAAACCGTTGTTTTTTCATATTCTTGTCAGAACTGTGAAAGTGTTCGCTTTGCCAAAACCAAGAAAAAACATAACTGTGGAATTCCACAGGAGCATACAAATATGGTTCACACGAAACTATTCGAACACATAAATGAAATATTATGCATATTTTCGATTATAATAACATTTGTATTATTGACGAATTTCGTACATAAACGTGGGTGTGGGTGGGTCTGCTGATCCGTTGCAGTCAACCGCGTCCAAGAGAGCAAGTCATTATACACCATTGCGCAACACACAGTCACAGTTTTGTGTGGGTACTGCACCATTTGCATATATGCCTGAGGTCTTCATTGTTTGTTTGTGATGTTTGTTCAAAGATTGAATACCCAACATTTTGAGAGTGAGAGACTTTTCGTACAACACAACGGTGGGAGATGGGCCGAAACTTGCTTCATTGTGTACAGTACACCGGTGACTGTCTAGGTGCTGGTGTGTTTGGGGGATCCGGAATGTAATTTTGGTATATGTTCAAAAATGTTATTGGCTGATCTGTGGTCTAATCAAGTTATCAAACAAGCAATAACCATAAGCCCCTGCAGTTGCAAATGACCGCGAGAAATAATACATGTGGTTTGACGACTTGATGTGACCACAGCACTCTAAGCCATGTCATTCGTCTACCTATAAAGTAGTTACACTTTGTGGTGAACGTTTTTGAACGAATTTAGATGCCCTGCCCAATCCCTCGTTGGCCCTCTCATTATCACTCCAAATAATTGATAGTAACGCGTGAAAAAATCTTCCACACGAAAATTCCAGAAAATTTGCTCTGAAAATGATCCCAACAACTGGTGTCATTAATTGTGTGGAATCCCGAGTGAGTGTAGTGCCATATGGCTTGTTGCAGTGGGCTAGACAACAAAACACGAGTGTTTACCTCACTGACACGGGACGGGCAAATGTTGTGTTGGACACGCACACGGTGGATTCCGTTGTTGAAACATCAGCTCATCGAAAAACTCCAGTAACCATTTTGAGTGACGTAACCCGACACACATGGTACCCATAAACTCATTTCTCACCCAGTTGATTTTGGACCTTGTTGGGCAAAATCCAGACTCTGCGTGTCCAACACAAGTCTCCGAACATGAAGCAACCCAAGAGTAAAGCCAACACCAACTTGTAGGAGTGTACTGTGCAGTCTGTCATCATACAGCGCGAAATATTGTACAGTAATATACTCAACAATACTCACACACAGTAACACTGATTCCCGGACCCTGTTTGTGTATTGAACTATTGGCTGACCGTTGCTCTGCATAACTTACCGAAACACGTTAGAAAGAATTTGGTACCCAACTTATGCGGGTAACCCGTGCTGCCGACCACGCGTGGGGATAAGCAAATAAGGTTCAAGAGGGCTGTTAAATTTTCGTGGGTCTCCTGGCACATTTACAGAAGATATTTTGACCAGATGTAGTCAATTGAACAAATTATACCCGAAAACCAAGCTCGGTCCTCATATCGTTCGTTGGCCATTGCACAAAGAAAACTTGAACGAAATTTTGCGCCTCATTTGCGCGCGAAGGATTTTTTTGCGCGAGAAAACTGTACAAAAATCATCTGTGCCACGGTGTGGTCTCGTTTGTCAGAAATAAAAATGTGATTTTTTTCCTGAACAATGAAGAATAACCAATCGTCTCAACATTTAGACAACCACTTTTTATACCAAGCACAATATTGACAGGTTGATTTGAGTAGGGAAACGTTTACAAGAGTAATAAGAACCGTACGCAAATTAGAAAAGACATAATCGGGACAGTTTTTCAACCATTTGCATGAAATGATTTAGGAAACCGGTTGTATTTCTTAAAAGATCCAATAAAAGGAAACCAAAAGTTAAAACATCGGTTATTTTCAAAATTCGATGAAAAAACTGCCCCATTAATATTGAATAGGTTCGAGAATAAAACGTGTCTCACAGTTTTCTGCTAGATCAATATGAAAAACGTTGTCCACATAGCAAGATATCACGCACAAAGCGGGTCACGGGCTTAGCTTTGATATTTTTTTGGAAGCCAAATAAAATATGAGATGCGTTTTTAGTAATAACCATGAGATTATACAATTCAAAACAATACTTGATGTAAATTGATTAACATATAGACAAGAGAACATCGTAAATCATCAGTCACAACATACATCTTAAGAAGCACAATCGTTACTAAAAACACAAGATAGAAACAGCCTAAAATATAAATCGCACCGAAATAGAAGCAAAAGTACCCATTTGTGATAGACACTTGTGACCACAGAATTTTGGGAAATGTCAAAATATATTTTAAAAAATACCCCTTAGAAACATCAATTATTCAAAAAATAATTTACTAAAACAGAAAAATAATAAGAAGTTGAGATGAGATAAACTCAGTTCCATTTTTTATCGTTAATCTTCGGTTATGAGTGCCATCGAGATCAAGTTGTTCTAACCTGAAATTTGGATAATTTGATGTTGACGTAAAAATCGATGAAGGGCAATATCAAACTCGGTAAGGTCCGATACTGGCGTAATGTACCGTTCTACATATTTAGCAAAAAAAACGTTTTTTCGGATTGCAAGGTACTCAGAAGGTCCGACGCAAAGAGCGCGATTTTTGGGATTTTAAGGTCGAAAAACACGCATTTTTGCCTGTGGAAACAGTAAAATAATCGTTGCAAGATACCCTCAGGAACCGATTGCAAGGTCCCACCCTTCCCCCAAGAGGTGGTTGCAAAGTACCTATGTCTTAGGGGGTATAGTTGCAGGTGAAAAAAAAAGTTTTTTCCTGAAAAAAAAACGGGAAAAAACGGGAAAAATATATTTTGCCGGAAAAATTGCACGGCGGATTTTGGACTTTTCTGAAAAAGTGTCAAAATTATGGGAAACACCCTAGTTTTATTGCAGAAACATACTTTTTCAAGTGTTTTCCAGCCCTTTTACAGCTTTTGTTCGCACTTTCTGAACAGGATTCCGTTTCATACACCATTTTTAGCGCATAATGTGCCAAATATACACCATTTGGACCGGCGCACAAATTTGGCTCGGAAAAATATCGGAAAAAAGTTTTTTTTTGAAAAAAACGGTTGTTTTTCAGTAAATATATGTTTCCGGAAAAATTGCAACTATATTAGGGGGGATTCACCCCCATCCCCCCAGCCACTACAGCGCTTGGGGTGTAAAATCTGAGCGCATGACGTAGAAGTACGGTGACATCAACAGTCCTGAATTAAACGGGCACGTGACCACCACAAGACCGGACGGGCTAAATTTTATCATCGGCCAACAAAATGTTTCGCAATTCACAGAAAAAAAACAAGTGTTGGTCTGTCCACTTCGCCATCATCTGTTGCAGCTGTGCAAAAACAAAGAAACCAAGATGAATATTCGCGTAAAACAGTGCACTCTCTTTATAGTGACACTTTATGGTCGTACCCATTTGGATATTTCAGACCGTTTTTTTTGGTGCCCGATCTGCCATTCATTATGATCACACTGCCCATTGGAAAATCTTTGTGCATACAGCATATCGTGGCAGAAAACAGCCGGGTCCCCCGATCATGCCGTTATGAAGAGAGCAGACTGTATCTCAATATTGAACAAATAAGCAGCCCGTCAAACAGCACTCACAGTTGCACGGGTTGCACTCGCACGGGTCGCATTTGCAATTGGCCGATTTTGCCTTGCCGCCAGCGCAACAGCCGGCTGGAAAGAAGGTTAAAAATGTTTCAGGGTTTTGTGAAAATGACCAAAGAAACTGCTGAACGCTATTCTTGAACCAAGTTCTCGACATGTTCAGTGCGTCGAAACAAGAGATTGCAAATACTGTTACAAATGCCAGAGAATGCCAAATAAGCGCGGTGGACTTATTTGGTATTTTCATCCGCCTTGATACGTTAATAGATTTTTTCCAAAAAAAGACCCCGGGTAGCAGTAGTAGTTTCAGCGGGCCAGAAAGTTTGCACTTCCAAATGCTTGAATCGCCAGTGGACTTGTTTGGGTTTGGTATTCTCCGGTAATGAGTGGCATATAAGATGCAAGCTGATGTTTCACAACAACAATATATAAAACGGCGGTACTCACAGTCAGCCTTTGCACCACCGCAACAGCCGGCTGCAAAGGAGAATCAAAAATGTTTCATGCTTTTGATAAAATGCGCCAAAGATTCAGTGAGATATTCAATACAGTGCGGAAGGAACCGAAACCCGAAATACAATTTTTTTCTGCAGGGCGACGCAACAGAATTTTTTGAGGAGGCTGTATCCCGGCAGTGGTTGGAGAGCGAGAAACTTGTATACCTCATTTGAAACCTGCGTTTCTCAAGCGCTTCGCGGATGTGAAATCGAAAGCCGAAACATTTTTCGAATATCATGCTTTGTATATCGCGGACATAGAAAAATTTGTATTTCGGGTTTCGCGGGTCTATGCCAGCGTGGCCACCCCCGGATCCACCCAGGCAGTGTGGTTCCTGGTCCGGAGAGGGAGATAGCAGACTCCCCGTTTTTTGAAGGGGGAAATAGTGTACCCCCGAAGGGGGCGGAAAGGGGGAAGACCCAAATTCAGGAAAAGTCACTTTTCAAGATAGAAAATTTGACCTATTTTTGCCACTTTTTGGAAAAAAAATCATCACAAAATGGCTATTTTGTCGTCTTTTGACAACATTGACCTAAAAATCAGAAGATAGCGCACCCGAGGGAGACCCCCTCCCCCCAGGAACTACACTGACTAGAAGTGCGCTGATGTTTCTCGACAACAAAACATGAAAAGCAGACTCACAATCAGCCTTCGCATCGCAACAGCCACCTTTGCCTGCGGTCTTGCAGCATTCTGCATCGGGCAAACCCTGAATTGAGAACGAAAAATCTTTGTGCACACCGTGAAACATCAACTAGCCACCTCTGTGCGCACTATACCTTCTGTATGGTACCCAATCTTCAACCTAATTACAATACAACCTTCATTAGTGGAAACTTTTACTGTCACCGTGAAGACTATGCCGATCATGTCCCGGCTCTCACTATTCCAGTGTGTTACGGAAACCAGGCAAACAACACCAACATGAGCTCGATTTCGCAGCTGGCAGAGTGGTGAAACATTCAAACGTGGCTGCTGGTTATTTAGTTTCGGAAATCTGCCTTGAACCTCCTAAATTTCGTAAGTTCTCACTCATACCGAAGGATAACTGATTCCAGCGATCGATTCACTCCCTTAAATACAGGATTTACTGTACCTATGAATCAAGGCAGCGACGCACCTTGCAACATTCCTTCGCGTCAGTGCAGCACGCCTTGGCTGCTTCACCACATTTGCACGGATTGCATGTGCACGGGTCGCACTTGCACGCCGGTCCACAAGTCTTGGCTGCAAGGATTGAGGGCCGGGTGATGTTTCATTTGTTTGTCTGTTGTTGGGTGATTGAAATATCATCGGAGCAATGCGCCAATGCGTTGATCTTAATTTCGGAGTTCGTGCTTATTGGAAATTTTGTACTTTTTTTTCCTGTAAGGGTCCCCCTTGTTTGTATGTATATGTTGTATGCGCAATGGCGATGTCCTGGTGCACCGATCGCCTGTGGAAAGATGGCGAAACAGGCAAAACTCACTGGCTGGGTGTCAACAGCCTTTCGGCAGCTGATCAACACGATATGCGCATGCAGCTCAGCCTATTGCTGACGGTATCTTAGTAATTCTTTCGCACTTCTTTTGAAAAAAAAAGACCAAAGAAACGTTTACGAAACCGACGCAAAACAACATAGAAACAGCCAAACACGCATTTACCTTGTGCTGCATCGGCCATGTTTATTATTGTTCGGTGATTTCCCGTTCGTTGTTTATGAGACGAATTGCAACTAAACTCCAATCCAGAAAATTCTGCTGGCAAGCTGGCAAAACGATGTTACGTTTTCAGTTGGAATGTACGTACAATACAGGTATGGAGCTTGGCACGAAACGAGCGCCGCGTGATGTCTGCAAAACATAATGGGTTGCGGTTTGTATGCAGACAGGTATTTTGTTGAATATTCTTACCGTCCAAATTACAGGGTTTGTGCCCAATTGGGCTGCGCACGATGAAATAATGCTATGCTATTTGATATGGTACATGGATAGGTGGTTGCTGCAGACACATAACACAAATAACAGATTCACAGCCTCTAACACAACACAGAAAACCAAGCCCCCGTCTTGTCATAAAAGCCGGAAGAAAAAGTGGCTGTGCTGCTAATACCGGGCATATGCAAAACGAAACCACGATAGTCTAATGCCCGTTGTCAGAAAGCCAAACATCATAGCAATGACGTAGATAAAGCATGAAAATGATATGAGGGATCACGCGTAACCATCTGATGCATTCGCACTGACGATGACCTGGGTCACCAGCTGGCGCACGGGCAGCTGACAACGGACAACGAAAAAGCAAGTTGTTGAACAGTTCAAAATTCAAATGAGGGACAGGGGAACAAAGTCATCGCATCGATTACAATATCTAATTATTTTTTTTTCAATATCTAACCAATTCCGCATCTGATCAGCAAACAAATTAGCAACAAAATGTTGCCAGTATTCTTAGCCTCCCTTGCTACACCTACATCTTGCTGGGTTTGGGCGCCGAAAATTTCGAAGATTCGAAATTTCGAAGAGCGAAAATAGCCCGCTCGCGCCAAGCGCGAAAAATGCCATGTTGGCTGTCTTCGCAAGAAAAACCTGTACACGTGGCAGACAGACTGCATATTTGATCGGTTGCCAAGTATTTGGATAAAAAGTAGCATGTTTGAACTTGAACAGTCAGTTAGTGGGTACAGGTAGTGTTAGAACATGGGCATGCGAGAAAGTGGTGCCCAAAATCTTATCAATATAATTTGCCTAGATCCCGAGATGAAAATGAGACACACAGTGATATTGGCGAGACAGAATGCTTATGCAAAGCGTCAGCGTACAAACACGCGGAAGGAGGTAAAATCCTGTCTTACATTTGACGACAAAAAGAAACAAAAGACGACCATCATTTTGCGAAAACAAATTTCGAACAAAAAAACGCACAAATACGAATGAACGTAAACAACACCAATCAAAGTTATGGCAACGCGCACATAAAGTAACGCGGCAGTTTTATGCGAAGCCGCGTGAGGTCCGAAAACCGACCTTTTCATCCGCGAGCGCGAGACCAAAATGCATATCTCGCGCAAGATCATCGAAATCACTTCGTATATATGAATTTTATGCGCATAAACCTTGCTGCAGGTCTGCAAACACACATTGTAGCAAGTAATAACAACACAAGAATAATAAGCGAAATTATGGATTATCAACCTCAGGGTAGATATACACCAGAATATGCGACAAACTGGTGGATATACTGACTACAAAACTAAAATTCACAATAATTCTCGTATCATTTCTCCAACTATGGACAGTGTAACCGATATAAATACATAGTAAAAATGAATCAAGCAAGCATGCCGTTGCAATAAAAATTACAAATACCATCGATCACACGGACAAAATTGCGGTACTTGTTTTCTATTTCAGAATGCACGCAAAGAGTAATAGACTGAACCACGCAAGAGACAGAATAATGATGCTAAATTATGAATACCAACGTTAGGAAAAAGTGTCACGCGTCACCTTTGAAATATCTTTGGAATGCAAAATGGACAAAAACGATAAAATTAACCGAAAGCAAAAATGACGGAACTGAACTCTGAGCGACAAACGAATCTTCCAGAAAAAAAAAGAATAATATTATAAACAGCGTGAACTTGCATATTACCCGCTCCTCCCCCGCCCAAATTAAACAAAAAAATGTACCTAGTACGTACAAATATCATATTTACCGTGGGATGCAAGTACTGATCGTACTGAATACAATGCTGTGGGTGTATTGTTACACAGGATGTGCGCATCAGGTTTCCTGTTTTGTGACACGTGAAAATCACAGCAGCTTGTGACGGGTCGCTAATATTAGAGGAACCCAACAAGCACAACTCTAAATGGTCGTACAAAAGTAGTTGCCAATGATTTTGAGGTGATTGCTTATTTTTGAAATCGTTTGATCCTTCGGCAGAGCGACCAACTCAAAAATGCTTCACTGGTGGCATAAACCAGGAAAGAAATGGCAGAAGAACCGTTCGGACGGGAGTGAACACCAAAAACAATAAACAGCCGACAATAAATGAATTGAAATGGGCAACTATTTTTGCAACACCCTGTCGTCAGAGATCGCATGTAAAGAAATGGACCTTGCCATGCACGTCATCCTATGTCAATAAATGAAGCGTTAGTGCAATGAAGAAGCTGATGTTTCACACTTGCACCGCTGAATGCTAAATTCGCACTGTACAAGAACAAGATTTTAAGAAGACAATAACAAGATAATACAAGCA
Organism: Rhynchonema sp. JSB1_4; assembly: GCA_030248065.1. Classification (NCBI taxonomy): domain Eukaryota; kingdom Metazoa; phylum Nematoda; class Chromadorea; order Monhysterida; family Xyalidae; genus Rhynchonema; species Rhynchonema sp. JSB1_4. The sequence goes on from JASAMV010002079.1 coordinate 26,791, forward strand.
AACCGCATTTATCGTACGCGAAGTAAACAAAGTACCAGCCGCAGTGATTTGATAGGTCGGCCAACAGCAGGTGCACGGTAACCGTTTTCTCTTCATCTCTATTTGCTCGCATCTTCCTCCGCTTCACTATCGCGTTCAGCGGCACAGTCTTCGTCCGAGCCCACCGCGCGCATAAATGCCATCGCCACGGACTCGGCATACAAGCGACGTTGTTCCTGACAAAATGAGGATTTGGGAGGAAAAAATTTAAGGCAAAACATTTGGGTGGTGTGGGTTGGCTGCCGGTGTTGTCAGCAAAGGCCATGTCCAAACACAAAGCAAAAAATGATAAAAAAACACATTTGGTTATAAAATTAGACAACACAGGCGGATTCGAAACCACCGACGTTTCGTCAAAGTTCTGTATCCGTTTCACAAAGCACGCTGGCATACTAAGTTCCGACAAGATGACACAAAAGGAGTGTATAGCAGTGTTTTATTTACTGTTTTATAAATGTTAGCAATTTTTATAATAATAGAGTAGTCTAAAGCTATCAAAAAACACTTTTTTTGAAAGGCAAGAACATCGCCTACCGGAGGCATTTGCTCGGCGCGCTCCTTTATCGCAGAAAATTGTGCGAAAAGTTGCTCGAACGAAAGTTGGCCGTCTTCGTTCGGACCGGAAAATTTGGAAAGAACGACTTTTCGTTAATTGATACTATCGATAAAATGGACATTATTGGTGCTGGTGGAAATTGAGAGCAAACGATAATATTTCAATTATGTTTTTTCGGTTCGTTTGTGATGACCATAAATGATGCGATCGCCTGTTCCAACTGAACATATGCACCGATAGAGAAACAGTTCACGGTGCAGCAGATTCCTAATTATCAACAACGTTTCAGTTTCACAGCACACGCCGACATGGACCTGTCCTATTCGCCCGGCAACTATACAGCTATGCGTTTTTCAGAATCAGAGAGCAACTGCTGTCATTGAAAACCCGAATTTGTCACTGACATTGATTATTCCCGTTTCGGATACCGGCCGCAATTATCACCGGCAATGCAACAAATTTAAGCAAACATTTTCACCAAAGAAAAACAACAAAACCACCCCCGCCCCCCGAACCGGCGGCCTGAACAGCAGCAAACAATGCAGCATCGTCATTGGCCAATCCCAACGCGCGAAGTTCATCATTCAAACTCGGCTCCCATTGTTGCGAACTGGTCGTATTTGTTGTTGTGCTTGATTCCGGTTCTGAGCCCGACGCGTGACGCACCCCGCCGTTGATTGCGAGACCTGCAGCTGCAGCAGTGATCGTCACGATAAGCAACTCCCGGTCTGGGATGTTTTTTTTTTGAGCGTCTATTCACGTGGCAGCAAGCTCAACCAATTGAGCATATCATATCTTCAAAATGTACCAGCCGCTGAAACAGCGAGACGGCTGATTGGTCAGACGCTATCGAACGGGTCAGCCTGGGATCAGAGAAACCATGATGAGATGCGCTTTATGAGATTCTCATATTGAGAACAGTCAATTCTTCGGTAATAGCTCGTAAAATAGACAATTTCTGGGAAAAAGTCAAACCATTTTGCAGTTGTGAAACATCAGCGCGCGTCTCAGCACTGAATGGTTGTTGTAGGCGATTGTCTTTCATCACAGCATTGGGCCACGGGTGTGCTTGCAGGGCCTGGACAGAGACAGACAAAGCTTGATGGATGGTATTGAGACAACAGACATTTGGAATCTGGGCATCAAACGATATTTTTATATTGCTGGTCATATTTTTCGTTTTTTTTGTGCTGATTATTTGTCGGTGACTGACGTTCAGAGATCGAACTCGTGGTCGTGTCAAAATATTTTCCAAAACATTTTCCCAGCCAAACACGACGATATAATGTGCACCTACGCGAGTATGAGCCCCCAAAAACATTATTTCCCGCGATAGAAACTGCCGCCGTTGGCGTGCACACACAAACAATTGAGGTCAGCGCGCTGGAAGTTATCATCCATCATGACATGACCCTCACGCCCCAGAGCCCAACCTCGCGTGGAGTGACTTTACAAATTTTGTCGCGAAGACGGTCAAAAATGTTGCGAACACTTGACAAAGGTGACTGAAATTTTGATGACAGGTTTGATGACCATGATGCAGTGGTGTCGTTGAGAAATCGAAATTTTCCCATACCCAGCCCAATTTTCGGGAAATTTCCCATGCATACCCCCAAAAATCAAAAATTTCCCATACCAGGGGGGTTTCCAAAAACTCAAAAATTTCCCATACCCGAGGGTGGGGGTTTTGAAAAAAAGACCCCAAAAATCTTCTAAAAATGCCAAAATTGGTCTAAAAAGTGCTTAAAACAGAGTTTTCTTGCGGTAGTAAGAGATTTTTTACATTTTTGGACGAAAAATGGCCAATTTTGGTACTTCTCGGGGTCAAAAAGTCATTTCTTAGGGGCGCTTGTTCCAAAAGTGAAAAATTTCCCATACCCCCGGCCGATTTCCCATACCCCATACCAGGGGGTAACCCCCCAACCCCCCCCCCCCAACGACACCACTGCCATGATGTGTCGAATGAACTGAGAAAAAAGACAACAACGTAACACAAAACATGAAAAATTCACCTGCCACAATCGTTCGTATCCCAATTTTTCATCGTTTTCGTCGGCCTCGTCTTTTTGCTCCTGCGTTGGGTCGAGCTCAATACACTCGCACTCGTGTTGGATACAGAAATCTTGCACTGGAACATTCGGTAAGGTTTTGAAATTAAAATTCCAGATAAGAAATCAATACCAAATTATGAACATTTCATCAACTTTTACGCTGGTCGAAATTACAGATCCAACTCTGTCAGAAAATATGATTCAAACAAATTGTTGTCCTCATTGTCTACAGGCCCAAAATGGACAAATATAACTCCACCTTGACAGCGCATTTCCTTGAATCAGACAAAAACTCAAGGACGGATCCAGGGGGGGGCACAGGGCCCACGCCCCCCCCTTTGGGCCATATGGCCCCTGAAGGGGGCACGGTTTCGGAACACAGAAGGAAAAAGCACCCCTAAATCGCAGGATTTTTACTCCTGTACACTTCAAAAGTCCAAAAATCGTGCGTTTCACATACACTCATGTTCAATGAAATTTGGCTTTCGCACGCGCAACTTTAAACAAGCACCAGACAAAAATTACTTTTTCGAAAGTGGAAATGAATTTTTGGATTTGGCCCCTCCCTTGCCCAAAGGCCGTATCCGCCACTGTAAAAACTACAACCACACCCTGTTACCTGCGTATTGTACTGAGCACCTTGAAAGGACCTTGGAAAAAACTTTGGACAAGAACCGTTTTTTTTCAAGAATTAGCGTTCGGAAAAACTTGCTAACAAACAAAAGCATATTTTCCGGATTCCGAAGAAAAATATTTTTCCCCAAAAAATACGTGTGCAAAAACCAAACCAACCTTGCGACAAGGTCTCCTCATGCACTCTGTCACACAACAAAATCCTGATGGCTGGTTCATGGCGTTCAAAGATCGCTTTGGCGTGTTGACTCAATGTCGATGTGGATCGGCCGTCAAAATGACAAACGATGGCTGTGATATCTAAAGAAGAAAATGGAGAAATGGAAGTATTTTTTCGGAAATTTGTTTTTTTGTTTTAATGTGGTTTTTTGATACCAGTGGTTCGGCGGTAGGTAGTTCCTTAGGTAGTTCCATTAGGTATTTCCTGGTGGCCGTCGAAAATCCCGAAAAAAAAATCCCGAAAAAAAAATCCCGAAACGAAAAATCCCGAAAAAAAAATCCCGAAAAGCAAAAATCCCGAAAAAATCCCGAAAAATAAATAGGTGTAGAAATTGACCAAATTTTTTTGTCAGAAGTTGGCATTCATGTAGTTGGTGCTCAGGCTTGCATTCAGGATTAGGCTTAGGCTTAGGCTGCCAGCCAGGAAGACCTGTTCATACGAAGGAAACATCAATAAAAACACACATGCTCAGGCTTTCTTTCAGGCTTAGGCTTAGGCTGCCAGCCAGGAAGACCTGTCCACGTAAAGGAACTATCCACAAAAATACAACGTCCAGGCCTTCGTTCAGGGTTAGGCTTAGGCTTAGGCTGCCAGCCAGGAAGACATGACCGTACGAGAATTTCAATATCTTGAGCCCCAACTGATCCATTGCCCAAATTATGGACTCCAACTACATGAATACCCCTTTCTGCACCTTAAACTTTGTATTTTTCCTCAATTTCATTTTTCGGGATTTTTGCTTTTCGGGATTTTTTTTTCGGGATTTTTATTTTTCGGGATTTTTTTTTCGGGATTTTTTTTTCGGGATTTTTTTTTCGGGATTTTCGACCCCACCCTATTTCCTACGCAACAATATGAAGTGTATGAAACATTTTCCGGCGCACTGGACAATCGAGCCAAAAGGGGTGTTCGGTTTGGGGCAAAATTGAGGGTAAAATTGACTCGGAAATTTAACTCAAAATTTGTTTTTGCTATTGATGAAAATGTACTCTACAACCTTAATGTCGCGCGTAGCGCGCGATGTTTCGCCTATTTGGAGTGCAAAATACCGATTTTATACAATCTTGAGCCAAGCCGCAACTTACTGTACCAGCCGCGGGGCGGCGACCTACCTACTGCACCGGGATGGAGCGTCAACCTACCTACCTACCGTACCTAGGGGGACCCCCCACCCCCCCTACACCAGTGATGCAGCGAGCATTTGAACATAGCAAAGGTACGAAAAGAAAAAGAAAAGAAATTTGAATTTTCGAAGGTGTGTTGCGATGCTTGGGAAGGGTTACGTGCGTGTAAACTGAGCACGCTCCTAACTTCACCCATAGCCCCGCTAAACAAATCAAAACAACAAGTGAACCAACGCAACCTTGCTCAAAAACGTCCGGCGCCATACCCCTATCCCCATTGGTGCATTGTTGAGCAGTGGCGTCGGGCGCAGTGGAGCACGCCATCAATGAAACATCGGCCGAATAATATTTGGTGTCCATTTTGCACACATAGGTGCTGGTCTGAGACGGGTCAGCGGCGGATTTAACCTCGTTGTGCGTCACTTGATTGCGCACGATTAGATCGCGGATACAATTGTTCAAATGTTCACTTGAAGATGTGTGACTGTGGAATAGCACGCATGGAATAGAGGCCATTTTGTCGCGATTTTCTGTCGAAAATTGTTCACAAATAGTTCCGCAGGCGATAATTATAATTTATAAATCATCCGACGTCGATGTTTGATGCAATAAAATGATGATTCGATACTATTTTTATTGTTCGGTCAGTTTATTGAGTGCTCAGACGCAGCAGTGTGCGGCCAAGAATGAGAACGCTGGAAAAGTCACAATTTTTTTACTTTGTTTCACATTTTTCTTACATTATTTTTACCTATTTCTGCGCAAAGTCAGCAAAGCACAAAGGCAAGCAATATTTTCCAGGGAAAACATTTTTTGATTTCAGCAAGTCCGGGCCCAAAAATTGGTTAGCTGGTGGCAATTTTGACTACACCTTTCTATTTTGACCCTGAAGAGCCGACAATTAGATTTAGAGTCCGTCAATTTGCTGTGCTATGCATAAAATCGTCATCATATTGGTGAAAATCGCGCTGGAAAAAATAATTGTGCCAGATATGTACATGTATCTAAGCCAACCTGAGAACACAGACCAGTCCCGCTGGCATGACCTTGTGCGTGTTGTAGAATCGATAGCCCATCACCAGCGTCAGAATGCCGCTGCCAGCTGCAAATATTTGGGGAAAATAACACTTTTGTTAATCAAAGTAAGCTATCTGAAAATTAATTCATGTTTTCAAAGTAACAGGTGGCGAGACGACCAAATTTTGTCGAGCAAGAAACAAACAAAGAAAGATAACTAAATTATCAATCTAACGCATTCATTTGCCCGCAAAACACCCATGTGCCTTATTCCAAGAATCACAGCCAATTGATAGTTTTTCAGAAAAAATATGTTTACAGAAAAAAACCGCGTTCCCGGAAATTTTTCCGTATTCTCAAGATATTTTTCTGGGCCAAAATTTGTCGCCTGTTCAAATGGGCGCGTATTTGGGCAAAATATGGTCTAAAATTGATGACCTACCACGTAGTCCGGGCAAGTCGACAAAAAATCTGAAAAGTGTTGGTTTTGAAAATTTGAGAAACTGATCTCCCGACTTCATTGCATTTTGTGTCAATCGGGCCGGCCAGGCCCGACCACGGGAAAACTCAGCAAGGCCCGGCCCAGTTTTTTACCAACTCTTTCTGGTGTGTTCTTGGATGGTTCTGAGAAGCAAGGTTTTGACACAAAATTAACTGCGTCAAACAAAATCAATGCAGATTCGATTAATTAAGTGCCAAATCCTCAAAAAAAATCACGGCTTTCGACGAAGAAAACTACTATTCTTTCCAGTGTAGTTCCTGGTCCGGCGGGGAAATTAGTGTACCTCCCTATCCCTACTTTTTCGGAGGAGAAATTAGTGCATCTCCCTGGGGGGGAAGGGGGGAACCCAAAATCAGGAAAAGTCACATTTTGAGGTAGAAAATTTTGACCTATTTTTACCCCTTTTTGGAAAAAATTCTTCAGAACAAGGGTATTTTGGCGACTTTTGAGAACATTGACCTAAAAATCACACATTTTAGGCCTAAAAATGCCCATTTTAGGCCTAAAAATGGCCATTTTAGGCAAAAATTGGGGAAATTAGTGTACCCGGAGGGGAAATTAGTGTACTAGTGTATCTTGGTCGGGGAAATTAGTGTACCTTAGGGGGGTCCCCCCTCCCCCCCAGGAACTACACTAATTCTTTCTAAATTTGAGCAACGTGGGACCAGGAAGTCCGGCCAGGCCCGACCGCGGCAAACCTCGGCCCGATTGACACCTCCGCCTCAGGTGGCCGTCGAAAACCCCGAAAAAAACCCCGAAAAAAAACCCCGAAACGGAAAACCCCGAAAAAAAACCCCGAAAATGAAAAACCCCGAAAATAAAACCCCGAAAACGAAAAACCCCGAAAAAAGCCCGAAAAATAAAAAATTTCAGGGATGAAAAAAAAATAATGTTAGAGGTGGGTATTCATGTCGCTCGTGACCCACGAGTGAAACATCACCCCTACACTTGATAAATTGGCTTCGGATCAGACTTGAACCTAGACTTGGGCTTAGGCTTGTGCACAGGCTTAGGCTTAGGCTACCAGCCAGGAAGACATGTCCATATGAAGGAAACATTCACAAATGTACAGCTGCACAGGCTTTCTTTCAGGGTTAGGCTTAGGCTTAGGCTGCCAGCCAGGAAGACCTGTCCATTTGAGGAAAACTTCCACAAAAACCTAACTGCTCAGGCTTTCCTTCAGGGTTAGGCTTAGGCTTAGGCTGCCAGCCAGGAAGACCTGGCCACATGAAGGCAACATCCACAAAAGTTTAACGGAATAGGCCTTCGTTCAGGGTTAGGCTTAGGCTTAGGCTGCCAGCCAGGAAGACATGAACAAAGGAGAATTACCTAACTTGTGCCCGAACTGTACCAGTGCCCATTTTTTGGTGCACGAACGACATGAATACCCTTCTCTAACCAAAAGAATTGTTTTCCACACATTTTATATTTTTTCGGGGTTTTTCGTTTTCGGGGTTTTTTTTCGGGGTTTTTCGTTTTCGGGGTTTTATTTTCGGGGTTTTTATTTTTCGGGGTTTTTTTCGGCGTTTTTTTTCGGGGTTTTTTTCGGGGTTTTCGACCCCACCCCCGCCTCATTGGAACGTTACAGAAAATTTTTGATATTTACCTTCACCCGGGAAAACGTTTTTTTCTTGTTGCAGTAAGTTTTTTCTTTCGGAATCGGTTCTATAGTCTAGTTCAGTTGCAACAACTTCGGCTTCGGCCATCACGCAACAAAGAAAACAACGGGAAATCCAATAAATTCCAATCCCTCCCTGCCAGACCAACCGAGCATCAATTTCTCATTGCCAGTCAGGGCAGCAGCGCCACAAAGTGTGCCGAATGCAGCACCAGCGATTAGGCTCGCCCCACTGCCTGCAAAGTTGGGTGGTGGGTTGGTGTTGAGCATCATTTGCTACAGCGTAGTTAGTACTTGGGGAGCACTGCTGGGGATGGGGGATTCCCCCCTAAGGGGTAGGTACCTTGCAACCACCCCATGGGTGGATGGGGGGAAGGGCAGCTACCTTGCAACCATCCCGGAGCGCACCTTGCAACCATCAATTTATGGTTTTCACAGGCACAATGGGTGTTTTTCGACCTCAAATCACCAAAAATAGCGCGCTCCGCGCGCAATCCTCCATATAATAGCTATTTTAGGCAAATTTTCGGCCGAATTGCAAAAAAAGGTACCAATTTTTTGGCCAATTTTGCAATATAATGCATGCAAAAAACACCCTTTTTTCGGACCCTACTAGGGGCAGTGTAGTGGCTGGGGGGGGGATGGGGGGGGGATTCCCCCCCTAAGGAGTAGGTACCTTGCAACCACCCCTTGGGGGGGGGGGGGGGGGATGGGGGGAAGGGTAGGTACCTTGCAACCACCCCGGAGGGTACCTTGCAACCATAAATTTATGGTTTTTATAGGCAAAAATGGGTGTTTTTCGACCTCAAAACCCCAAAAATCGCGCGCTCCGCGCGCAAACCTCCATATAATAGCTATTTTGGGCAAATTTTCGGCCAAAATGCAAAAAAGTACCATTTTTTCGGCCAATTTTGCAGAAAAAAGCATGCAAAAAACACCCTTTTTTCGGACCCCAGGGGTACCTTGCAACCTTCTGGAGGCTGGGTAGGGGGGTACCTTGCAACCATCTGGATCCATCCCCCCCCAAGGGTACCTTGCAACCATCTGCCTGCCACTACACTGACTAGGGGTACCTTGCGACCTTCCGGAGGCTGGGTAGGGGGTACCTTGCAACCACTGTAGTGGCTGGGGGGGGGGGGTGTGGGGGGGGATCCCCCCCCCTAAGGGGTATCTATCTCGAGTCAACCCTTAGGGGGGGGATGGGGGGGGGAAGGGTATCTATCTCGAGCCGACCCCAAAGGGTATCTCGAGTAAGTAGATTTATGGTTTTCAAAGGCAAAAATAGGTGTTTTTCGACCTCGAGACCCCCAAAAATCGCGCGACACCCAAAAATGGTCATTTTAGGCCAATTTTCGGCAAAAATGTCAAAAAATACCCCTTTTTAGGCCCATTTTGCAGTAAAATTGCATGCAAAAAACGGCCTTTTTCGCCTTTTGACGGACCATAGGGGTATCTTGGGTAGCCTCTGGGGGGTATCTCGAGTAAGTCCGAAACCTTCCCCCCCTAGGGTATCTTGGGCCGATTGGCCTGCCACCACACTGCTTGCAACGTTGCAACCATCTGGATCGAAATCGATTGGATCGGTCCAGTGTAGTACTTGGTCAGGGTGTTGACGATAGATAGATTGGGACCCGAAATGTGTTGACGATAGATAGATGACCCAAGTCCGAAATCTGGGGGGGTCGACCCAAACTTGTTGACGATAGATAGATGGTGGGGGGGGGGGGTCGCCAAAAATCAAGGTATAGTATAGTGTTCTAAGTAGGTAATAATGTGTAAATATTAATGAAAATGTACTTAGATGTACTAAATCCGCGCGTAGCGCGCGATTTTTTGCCTATTTGGGACAAAAAATATCGATTTTGAGCCATTTTGAGGCAAAAATACCCATTTTGGGGTCGAAATGTGTTGACGATAGATAGATTGTTCCCAGAATTTGTTGACGATAGATAGATTTGCCCATAAGTGTTGACGATCGATAGATGAAATCAAAAAGTGTTGACGATAGATAGATGAATTTGGGGGGACCCCTCCCCCCACCCCCCCCCCCCCAAGTACTACCCTGGATCGGTCGGTTCGGATCGGTTTCGAAAAAAACGGTTTTTTTCGGTTTTTTTTTCAAAAAAAACGGATTTTTTTTTCGCCTGCCAGTATAGCCGGGCCGACATTTTTCAAAGTCGGGCCGGGCCGGACTTGCCGGCCCGAACTGTCGGGCCCAGGACTTCGTCGGGCCGGGCCGGGCCGAGGTAACCCGGCCCGATTCCCACCTCTGCTGCCTGCCTGCCTCGCCATCGGTTTGGCTAACCTTTTGTTAAATATCCAATCAATCCGCCAGCAAAGACCGTGACCGCATACGCAATGCCAATGTAGTCCATTGAACTGAAGCACTTCCACTGCCGATCGATGTGATTGCTTCCTTCTTTTGGGCCGTTTCCCGATTTGAAATCAGAAATAAGAAAAAACTGCGCTAAAAAAATTCGGTGGATGAAAAAGTTTGAGCGTTCCACAAACAAATCCGAACAATGTAAAATAGTTTATCGTCCGTACGGCGAACAGGCGGTGCGGTGGTACCCCACTTCACTTTTTAGTTTTTTGGGCCCACCATGAAAGGACGAACCTCCTTTCGGCGTTCTTTTGCTTTGTTTTTCTCGAGGACGGTCGACGCGTTGAGTTTACAATGCGATCCCATCTTTTGTGCGTGCGGTGAATTTAGTCGAAACAGGACTTTATCACAAAAATATGAATTTCCAGTTCTACCAAAACGCGGTGCCTCGATGCCGAAAAAGCTTCCCAAACAGAAGAATCCGAGCTTCAATTCGCACAATAACCCATTGCTCAAAGGCACCAACTTCAAAACTGCGATCCTGTCGTCATCAAAAAGCAGTCAAGCAAGAGAAAATAAACCAGGTACACTCACTTTTTGATTGAAAGCCATTATTATTGGGTTGATTGATTTGAATTCAATGATTTGGTTGAATCCCCAGCGGCGTAGGAGAGGTGGTACCTGGGGTACAGGTACCCACTCAGCCGTTTGGGGGGTACCGTACCCCCTCTGAGAAGTCACAAGAAGTAAAAAAAGACCCCCTAACTCGCAAGATTTTCGCTCTCGAACACTTCAAAAGTAAAAAAATGCGCACTTCGCGCGTCAAACGCACACATTTTTGCTGGACAAATAGCGGACAAATAATTTGTCGACCATTGGGAATTGCTTTATATGTTTTTGAATCTCTCATGGAATTGGAAGTTGATTTCAGATTTTACAGTTTTATTAGTACACCAAGCAGCAATATATGTCTAACTGATGAGCAATTTGTCAACATACCTAAAGCCAAAAGAAAACTATTCGGTGCATATGAGACAAAATAACAAAACATGCTATATGACGGTATTAAGCTGAGACACAGTACAGCTACAGTAATCAAAGCTTTTGAGCAAGATGATACAGGTGCAGATATAAGTGCAGTCACTCTGGCAAACAACTGGTCATTACCGTTTTAGCTTCCTGAGGCCGCTCTCTGATACCACTCTGGTCCAATTTTGAATCTCCACTTCCGCTGGTATCAGATGAGCGGCCTGAAAAATCATCACAATCACCGTTGGGTCTGGGTGGGCCTAGTTTAGGCTTAATTGCGGCTCCTTGTGTAAAAGTAGGAAATAGGAATTGGGAAATATGTATGTAAGATTGAAATTTTGTCATTAACACGGGAAAATGTCCTACTTTTGCATGGGGCCCAAAGGCTTAAACCTAATTGGTCCGACGTTCAACGTAATATGCAAACTCATTCATCCGATCTGCCGCATTGCACTTGTCCGTGTTGCACATGCAACGCAGCAGCACCTCGGTCTTCGATGTGCCACCAGCCAACAATGGGGGCAGGGTGTACTTCTGTAAAGGGGGTGTGGTGTGGGGTGTACGCCTGGAGTCATATTGCTGCTTGTGGATTAATTGTTTTGGTTGTCAACGCAAATGGTCAATGTGTTTGGTACGCAGGATTGCGTGTATTTGACGCTCCGTGACGACATTGATGTATGAGACCCACATGAGATCATGACATGCGCTGTAGAGCATATTCAGCACACTCTGGAAACCTCGACCGTCAATGTTGACGACTGTGGCAGCACAGCTACACGTTGGCGACCATCGTTGACCATTTACGTTAACGACATATGAGCATATTGGCACACTGCTTCCGACCAACCTCCAGCACACACACAGACAGCACTTGGTACAGGTCGGTTGGCGTGCCGAAAATCTTATCATACCCTTCGAGCTCGTCAACGCCTGCAAATTCGAACATGATGACATTCAACCGACTCAATCAAACAACTTCAGCTCAACATTGTCAACTTTTATGCATTTTACTTGGTGTGATGCCAAACATGGCTGTCTTGCCGCCGTACGGGTGCTTCATCTCAGCGAATGCACAATATCGACAATTCTCACAGGGTGGTGTTGATACCGTGCCGTTCTGAAAACGTGTTTACGATAAAAAATTTTTTAAAAAAGCATCGTATTTTGCAATCGTAGCTGTTTTCAAACTCCCAATTTGCCACCAACATTGCCCGTCTCATAGCACACCAATGTTTGTGCCTGTTGGATTGCGCTGACCAAACCAACAAACAACACCGACAACTTCGTTAGTTCCATATTATTGTCAATAGTAAACTGATATTAGTTTCTTTAAAATAAAATCTGAAAAGAACTTGAATAAACAAATTTCCAAAAACAAAGAAATTGATGATGAGAGGATGCAATAAGAACCGTGCCCAAACAAAAGATTTGGCCGATGCCCAGGTTTGCACGTGACTTTCGTCAGAATGGAATTTCCGATTCGGGTATTTTGGGCCAACATATTTGGCTCGGCCGCATTCGCTAATTAGTTAACGATTCCTGATCCTGCATTAATTATGCTCATTTACTTTCTGCGGCATTCAACGTCAGTCAACTTGAAAGAATGATGGCAAACAGCCATGTTTGCCAATTAGACGACCAACATCCTCATAACAGCATTACATGACCCCGCTAACCACCTGTTAAGTTACGGGGACGAAACACCAAATACAGCGGGTTTTCAAAAACATCTCAACTTGATGTTTGTTTGGCCAGTGTGCCGCATTGTAATACTTGACGATGGTGTTGATGACAGTGGATGACCTCAGTCAGAAATCCGGGGTTCGACAAAAGTTGATGTCCTAATTCGTGAATTTTTTTTTAAATTTTTTGGGGAACAAAATGTTCTAAAACGTCCAAAAATGGCCTTTTTGGGGGTTATTTTTTGTCATTTTTTCTCAAGGGTCGAAAAATTTTCTTCACAAAATCACTTTTGGGGCATGTATTTGATATCTAAGATGCCCCAAATGATGTTATTATACCTTCCCGTGATACGTGAGACACAGTATGCATATACTTACATGGTACTTTGATGTCATACCCCATCGGGTCGGTCATATACGACTGATTCAGCGACCCGACAAGTATTTCTGCAGTTTATATTCTCAATTCTATATGGTTTATGAGTGAATCTTGCTTATTCGACCACAAACTGTTGTGTCTGATACCACAGAGCAGCAATCATAGGTCCATAACAAGCATAGACTGTTGGATCGCATCGAAATGACGTAAACACCCTTCATAAGTGATGCAAACCAAGTCACAGAAGTGACTTGTCAATTAAAGTTGCATTTTTTCGCGATTTTGCGCGTTTTTTTAGGCAAATTTGTGAAAATTTCCCCGAATCTGAGACTTTTTAAAAAAAACTTGTTTAAAAAAAATTTTTTTTCCAACCCTGCTCATAACAACATTGAGCCCCTGTTGAGTTACGGGGAGCAAACCTCGAGGACACAAAACAGCCAGAGCAATACAGCGGGTGATCAGAAAGTTCCCAAATTGATGTTTGTTTGGGCCAGTGTACAGCGGTGTAGTACATATGTACTTTGGTCAGGGTGTTGACAAATGGACAAATGGACATGGACATACTGTAAATGGACAAATGATCTCAGTCAGAAGTTTGGGGGTCGACAAAAATGGAGGTCCTTCGTCCGAATTATGAAAATATGCTGTTTCTACTGCTGTTAGGGGTAAAAATTGGTGATTGTTGACGATAATAAATAATAGTAGTTAGATGAGTTTGGGAGTCAATTTTTCCCTACGTGCTGACTATAGATATTTTTGTTCTTTGGCGGGGGTTGGGGGGGGGTACTACCCTGATGGTGTACAGGCCTGTCTCCCATACCGACGGATCTACATACTCAAAAACAGCACCGGCCGTTTTGCCCCCAGCGCGACAGGCTACGTGCTATTCTGACCAATTTGGTTATCAAAACATGACACGCTACCACAAAAGAACTTTTTCTTTGTTCGTCGCTCTCATCATTATTTTCACACACGTCACGCTTAGCACGATGTCTGGCCGTACTTGCGCCCAATGTATGCCTGATAGGTACCGGTACTGCGGTTCCGTATTTGTATTTGTAGTTTTGCATCTCCAGTGCCAGGTGAATGTAAACGCCCGTAGCCGTAGGCAATGTGGCAAATCCTGTTAAACAACAAAGGAGAGAGATCATGAAAGATCGGAGTCTCATGATAATGAAACATTAGGACCGTCCAATAACATAAATATATGTGGTAAATGTCCATGAATGGATTTTAACAGTACGTACATGAAGGTGGCATTGTATGGAGTTGAATGTTACAACACTACATGTCTTGCAACTGCGACCGTGAATGATGGCTGCACTACATGTACCTGGGGGAGCGGGTGTCTTGGGGACATTTTGCGACTGCAATGTGTACCGTTGTTCGTCGCACAAGCAAGTGCTAAATATCGATGATGACGTATAGCGTGCCCTTTTGGTGTCGCTTTTTCTGGTGCAACCTTCAAGTTAATGCCCTGTGGGTCAGTCCCCAACCGCAAGTTAACGACATAAATGCCACTCTTCAAGCCACAGCAATACTTCTTCGGTTTCCAGCGAATTTATTCGTCTAGGACACCACAAACCAAGCTCAACAAGGTATCGGTGGTTCTGTTTGTCAAGCATCAAAAATGATCGTTTAACAAACTATGCTCTGCTCAAATTGCAACATCGCACGCAAAATGAGCCATGCTTTTGAACTGCTTGGCCCACACACACACGAAGCGCAGTTTGGTTCTAAAATCTCGCGTGTTCAATCGTTTTTTGAGCCCTTTGGTCTAACTTTGGACTTGCAGTAATAAAGAACACCTTAGGTTAACCAGGAAGCAGAATCTCAGTGAGCCAAGACAGCAGCAGCAGTTCGTTGTCCGTTCCAATATGATCACAATGATGAACGTAGTCAACCCCATTCCTCCCCTGGCCGCAGCACCGAGCGACGAGCAGTCGTTGCACTACCACGGTGGAACACATTTGTCAACAAAGGTATAATATTCAAAAGAAATGAAGACGATGTCGCTGAGCTCCTATACATACACCTGCCACCCCACCATAAAGAATACTCTTTATTGTTTCTTTATTCTTTACTCTTTTTTGGGTGCCGTTGTTTCGACCCGCGGACGGGTAGCGATGCACCAGGTCATCGTCAGTGTGCTAATACCCCAGTCGACCACGCTTGGTGATCCCAAAAACACTGACGAGAACCGGTTTCATGCTCGTGTGAAACATCACTGTGGTTGTGCAAAGGTCCCTCTTCTTCATCACAGCACACCGATCTTGTTTGGCCGACCTACTGCTCGGTCCTGTTCATCATCTGCCTGGTTGCCTTCTTGCTGCTCTCATACGCCTGTCAGCTGTGTCGCTATTTGACTTGTTGCAGGTTGGCCCCAGGCTGTATTCTCACGACATGTTCAAGCCCGACATTATACGCAACGCACATATATTTGCGGGCTTGGCCCATTCAGGCATTGGGCCCGTACCGGTTCTGAATATTCGTGGGCCCGGATGGAAGACCCGGGTCTAAATTATCAGGCACAAAACGAAATCGCACAGTTTTCTGTTTCCGTGGGGCGGGCGACTTTATTGCCAGTTTCTCGTCAACTTGGGAAATTCTATTGTTGAGAAAACTACAACTTGAAGGTAAAAGGAAGCTTTTTAGCGCAGCCTATGTGGCTATGAAGGTTGGGTATAATGGTATAAAAGGGCTAACCAACCACGTTTGGCCCATCAAGTTGGATGAGTTTTTACTCATTTTTCTCATAAAAACACAAAAATTCGCAGATATTTCGACCATCAAGACTGCTATTCAGTACGCGTCATCGGTGACGCGCGCAAAACATTCGCATCAACGAAAATCGAGAAGAAACGAGAGGACAAAGTGTACGTGACGCAAAGTTTGCGACCATAAATAATACGGTGAACAAACATCATAGTGGCACTCTTCGTTATGGAAACCCCCACATATATATACATACAACAGCGGTGGATCCGACTTTTGGAAAATTGGAAAAAAATCGGAAAACAGCGAAATCACAAAAGTCGTTTTTATTCAGTGCCTGTTTTTGATATCTCAAAAATCATTTTCCATCCAGTGCTGTGCTTATCCAAATTGCGCGATTCTATCTAGGGGGTCCTTTATCCCTCTTTTCTCCGAAATGGTGCGCCCCCCACCAAGGCCACTGAGACCACAAGTCCCCTGTGCTCCACCTGGGTCTGGATCCGCTAGTGCGAGTGAAGTGGATATTTTTCAACGCAAAGTCTTCGTCCCCGATTCGCAGTTGGACCACTATATATGGTGGATATTCTTTATAACGGCCGAAAATGCCCCCCCCCCCCGATCACGTCACCACAAAGCGAGTAGACTGTATTCAGTGCAAGATACGTATAGGCAATCCGCCATCTCATGGCATTCAAGGCTTACATGCTACATTACTGCCGTCAATGAATGCATTTATTCTCTTCAGTTATCCGTTGTAACATCCCCAAATTTAGCAACAGTGCAGAAAAGTGCTATGTTAAGCAGCAAATGAAAACCGGATAAATTAAAAAGCTGTCATCAAAGTACGACACTCGCCCAAAGTGTACATTTTGTTTAGAAAATTGTGTGTGCTGCTGCATGCGCCGTCTGTATAAGAAGTGCCATGAGCCGATGGATTGCCTGTATAGTTTATCCATCAGCTCATGACACTTTTTGTCAGCAGAAATGCTTGACAGGATCCAGTGGTGTTCCGGTTCCGGTTGGCTTACGAAAAAGAAAAGAAAGAGAAATCGGATTTTATTTTATTTTTGTGCGCAGTTTTCTCTGACATTGCCTTGCGGAGGAACAATTTTTCACAACGGAACCTGAACCTCTCAAACAAAAGTGCCATGAGCCGATGGACGGACTATACCTATCGCCTGGCACATGTGTATGTATATCCTTCAGACACCTGCTGTCGCCCCACCCTGCGCGCACGGCGCGTTACGCGGTGCGAGGCATGCACGCCACACCACTGGTTCGACCCAAATTGCCAATTGCCCTTGCTCCTCCGCCGTATGCGAAAATTGTCGGCAAACAGGTATGTATGTACACAGTGTGTATGTAGATTGATTCATTGATTGGTGGCATAGGTTAAACTTGGTGATCCGATCCGACTATCTGATTGGTCTGTCAAAAACATGACGACCGTTTTTGCATTCTTACGAGATGCCGCTGAGTTGGACCACTACCGTGAGATTAAACAAATCTAGCCAACACAAGCAGCTACTGTAACGCTTGTGGAAGTTCAATATGTTTAAGTGTTGCGCAATGCTGTTTCTGTGGTTGCGGGTGGGCAAGAATGTTCATGGCGTCGGTTTGCTTTTGGCACGCGCTCCACAATTCCAAAACCAATTCAAATGGTTAGGTTTATGACGTTTCGCCACCACCAGAGTAGCATCATCCACTGAAAAAAAAAGTGGAAGATTATGGCTTTTAGTCCTTCAAGCTAGACGCCTGCATGCGTTTGTAATTTTTTGTCTTCCAAAAAGCGTTTTTGTTTGTTTTTTAGGATAGCTCAACGACGCGCGGAAAACATCAGCCAAAACTACTGACAATTGCTGAAGGGCCAACCTTGTTCTGAGACGTGTTATCATAAACGCAGCTTATTTTTATGTATTTACGTGGTTTGATTCAAATTTCGACATTTGTAATGCACCAAAACGGAGAATTGCAATGGCATTATGTATGTGCAACACTTTCCTAGTCAAAACTGACTCGTTCTCTGTTTGTTTTTGTTCTGTCTACCTTGGACTCTATTTCTTTTGTTCAATGGGCACTTGTTATCAATCTTTTCTAGCAAGATTATTTACAAAAATAAAACCAGTGTTTGAAAAACAAACATGTAACTTGTGACAAAAAGGCATAAAGTTATTTTGTCCTCAGTTTTCAAAATTCGGTACTGAGTTTTCTAAATGCGTTGAAATTGAAATCTTGGAAGCCCAACTCTTGAGCAACTTTGCGCTCCATTAGGGCGGACTTAGGTTGAATCCGGAAACCGGAATCCGGAAATATTTCCGGAAAACGCATAATTTTTGCATGTAAATTTCTGCGTTTTCCGGAAATATTTCCGGAGTCCGAAAATGTTTTGCATTTTTGTATGCAAATTATTTCCGGTTTCCGGATTCCGGATTTAACCTTAGTTCGCCCTTATGTCTCCGCATTCCGCCGAAACGTACCCAGGTATTTACAGCACCTTTCTAAATGTTCGGTTATTCTCGCTGTCTATGAAATATGACACAAACATAAAATGGATTGTGTGACACATTAGAGCGCTTTATGCAGTCTTTTTGAGAAAAATGGTCCATCTTCAGTGTCAAATACCTACTGTAGGTATGAAGTTCTGACCTTTTAGCGCTAAGTTTATGCGCACCAAAACCCCAAAAATATATGTACGTACCATGTACAGCGAGCTTATTTGTACTTCACCCGAACCTTGGCAACAAGACAACATGTGTTTGCGTCAAGTATAAGTACCGCTGCTCGGTTTAAAGTTTGAGCATGTGGTCTAAAGGTATAAGAAGGTGGGAAAGAGTTTGAAAAAATAAAATGCGGAAATAAAGAAGAGGAGTCAGAGTCGGCTAATGGGCAGGGCCAGGGTGCAATGAGTCAAAAAAAGTTAAACAAACATGTAAATTTCAACGAATTTTCATTGAAAAGCCCGCAGCAACTGCAACTGATTGCGTGAAATCTACTCAACTAATGTATGTGTATCCTCCTTAAAAACCGATTTTTTCATTTTGTTCTTCGACAGCTTACACCACGGCTGATGTATGTACATACAGTAGGTATCACACTCGCTTAACGCGAGGGGTCATTTCCACACAACACTGCAAAGCATCTGAAAGTACATAAAACTTTTACTTTTTTGCACTTTGGCCCCTTCACATGCCAATCAAACGTGTGGCTTTACGAGACAGGTCCACACTTGTGGTGTTTATTGCTTTTCGGCCACCTCGTCTTCAGTTGAAGGAACAAATAGCAGGAATCAACGCTGGAAAGTATTTTCTTAACAAACGTGTATTGCGAATATGGCGGACGGGCAATTGAGCAAAACACATATTTGAGCAAGACCACTTTGAGCAAGTGAAAAAGAGCAGAGACCAAAAGAGCAGAACCTAAAAACAAATCGGCCTAAGCCTAAGCCCAAACATAAAACTAAGCCTAAATGTAGCCCTAAGCCTAAGCCTGATACCTAAATCAGCCCAAACCGAAGCCATTGGGACAAAATAAGAGCTCTGCTCTTTTGGCTCTGCCCTTTTTTCCTTGCTCAAAGTGGTCTTGCTCAAATATGCTTTGCTCAATTGCCAGGCCACCGCGAATATTGGGCAAAGGCGTAGTTCTGGTCGAGCTTTGCACTGGATTTACCGTAGTTGAGTGTTCCCTCAACAAACAGCATCTGCTCCCCCCTTTCCAAAATCCCGCAACCGCCCCCATATACAAATCGCATATACCGTGACATTCTGTAGCGCGATTGTGCATCATCATCTTTGGTACCAAATCCTCATCGCTTTAAGACAAGCACAAAATGACATTTATACCCAAAAACACGACATTTTTCAGTGTTTCGGCTAAGTTCACAGCTGTGCGTGGCTTTAGACCCAGTGCTCCAATTTTCCGCGCGGTGTCCCTGTGCCGTGTATTTGTGCTCCAATTGGGCTGTAAACCGACCGCTCTTTAAGCGTCCGCTTTATGGTTTCCGTTTTTCATCTTGTGTTCTTTAAAAACTCTCGAAAAAACTGCCCTATTTGAAAAGGCCTTATGAAAGTTTATGTCCCTAGGCTTTGTGTATGAACGCGGGCTTGGGTAGGTTACAACGCAAAGCATATCGGATATGTGAAGCACGTTTATCCACTGTGGTTAGCCACTGCATAGATTTTATGAGGTCTTTTGAACTTTTGCACACCGCATTTCAAAAAAAATTATGTTGCTGAAAAATTTTCTTAACCTACCTATATTTCTCTGTGAACATCAACAAGCTTCGATGCTTTATGCTTGATTCTTGCGGCAGTGGCTTAAAGTAAATAAATATTGTAATGTAATCCTTCTATCTTGGACCATGATGAAAAGAACGCTTCTCAGAAGGGCTACCGCATGATATATACATACAGTAGGTAGTAGAAGCTGTCCTCTAGATGGCTTGATTTTCAAAGACTTCGCTTCATGTATGCGTGGTAATGATCACAGTTCACCCGTCGTTTTGTCTCGATAAATGACACACGCTTTTTTCGTCTTTAGTTTTGCTTTTCTGCTTTTGGCAGGTTATTCAAGGTACAGAACGTGCTGCACATAGCGTTTACAAATGCTTGACATATACATATATGTACATAACTTGCTGTCGCGTTTGAAACATCAGCTGGTTTATATGGCTAAAAATCCGTGACATTTATTCGCGCAGAATTTGGTCACATTTTCCGTTCGAATATTTTGTGTCTTCAGCACTCGACCACCGGCTGAGCAGGACTTCAGCAGGATTATGCAACGCTGCTTCTTTGAGGTGATTTTCGCCAACATTTATAAACTTTATATGTACATGTTTTTATCAGCGGCATGGCACTTGACTTTGACCAACTCGAAATTTATGAAAAATATAAACATCGCGACTGAAGATTGCGTGCTTCGAAAGTGGACTGACCAGCGAGGAAGCGAGCCAGCCAGCTTTTGTAAACTGCGGTCACTTCAAATGAATAAACTTTGTTCGGGCCAATAGCGAAAAGTGTTGTTGGTGGTGGAACAGGATTGGACGAATAAGTCTGGCCTCACCACAGCAAGCTGGGCTGAACTTGAGCAAATCTATTTAATGAGCAATAAATATTCTGTTGCTGATAAATAATCTTTTAGTAGCTTTGCAACAATTGAATTTTCCATTGTCACCAGTTGCTGCGCGACTCTTCTGGCCGATACATATGTAGGTATACATACAGAGGTGTTCAAAAAACAATTTCTTATTCTTAAAAAAATGTTTCAGTTCTTTTAAAAACGCAAATAACCTTGGAAAAAACTTTTTTATATCTCTGCATTATATGTAACGCGTAATTATATCACAAGCCGTTTTGAAGTTTACCGAAACTTGTTTGCCACATGAGATAATGCGCCTATTGTGCGTTCAATAGTCTTATTGTATACACTGTATGGTGTACATTATTTAATTTTTACACGTTTTTATTGTGGAGCTTGTACAGCCTGCACGCAGGTGTGAATTGAAGTGTTATTATTACTCTCGAAGCCCCATTCATTTGGACTGGTTTCTTCTTTTCAAGCCGTAAAGCTTCTCAAATATAGAAATAGTTTTCTTTTTCACAGCTGAATTTTTGTTGCGGAAAGTCAAGCTGTTCTTTTTACAATTCATGGTTGATAAAAAAACATCAGTTCACTTCGTTCAAGTTCAAAAGACGGTTATTTTCTGGCCTCGCATGATTTTGGCGGTAATTAACTTTTTTTGTCCGATCGTCAAATCAAGCGCGGCGGCGGAGGCGATGGAACAGCCCACAGCGTGAACGTTTGAACGTTCAATTTCCTGTGCCTGTCAAGCTAAAAGCCACAGAATCATTTAACTTTCTTCGGCAATAATGGTTTCCAAGCGCAGATGTATATTTTATTCGCGCAGTGTTCCTGCGTAAGTTCGTAGAACTCAACAAACAGCTTGAGTCCCAATCATACACCAAGTTGGGATCAAGTTTAAGATCCAATTACGTACCGGTATAAAAGTACAGTTTCTGTCTTCTTGAGCTCTCCTGGTTGCGTTAAATTTAGCAGGACTCTGTTGATGCTCTATCTGTGTGGTTCAGTTTGGGCTCACTCATCCTGAAGTTTTACTCCGTTTTTTTCGTGCTGGAACGATCATGCCACCCACATGGAAACAGCGCATTTCGTTTCGAAAGTTTTTATTCCGTGATGGAACTACACCTAAATGAAAAAACTGGTAACTCTTTTTAGGCGAATGGGAGTAGAATTCAGTGGGTCATACCGGAGAATGCCAAATAAGTCCCCCTTTCCGGTTAAGCCCCATCTAATGATAATTTTCAGTGCTTCACATGCTTATTACCTACAATGGTGGCGGCTTATTTCGAAAATTATTTTTTTCTGAAATTCCAAATTGTGTCCCAAATAAACCCCCAGAGAGCTTATACTTGGCATTCTCCGGTATACATAGCTTGTCAATTAGGGCGTTCAATGTTGGCTTGTTTGTTATCGTGCGACCACAAAACGGCACAAGGCCGTTGCTCTGTCATAAATCGTGACGGATATTTGTCAAAGTTCATAGAGCTCGATTTTCAGTCGTTTAGGGTGAAGCAAAAAAACGGCGGAAAA
The DNA here is from genome assembly GCA_030248065.1 of Rhynchonema sp. JSB1_4. NCBI lineage: Eukaryota > Metazoa > Nematoda > Chromadorea > Monhysterida > Xyalidae > Rhynchonema > Rhynchonema sp. JSB1_4. The sequence goes on from JASAMV010002079.1 coordinate 49,288, forward strand.
CAGGCCTCTCTGTTGTTTTGGGATTGCCTGTGACGTTTTTTGACAGGCCAGATATGCTGTTCTTATTGTTTTGGAATCATATGACGACAAATTTGCTTGTTGAAGAGCACTATTTGGCAAATGTAGTGTTAGTTATTCTATCCTGTTTTATAATTTACAAGGCAATGCCTTTCCGTTTTAGAATTCGTGCTCAAAATATGGCAATTTATTTCGATAATTTCACTCCCGGGAAAATTAACAGCAAAATCAAGTGGAATCCGTTGTATGAAGAAGGTTGTCCGTTTTGTGAGCGCTTCCTTGATTCGAAAACGTGCTAAAATTAATGAACAGCGCTACTTTTCCAGCCTTCCAGACCCATATAAAACCAATTTGTTCCTTTTTAACAATTGGAATCCAAGGCTGCTTGTATCATAATCAGGGTTGGGCAAAAAACGTTTTTTTTTTCAAAAAATCGTTTTTTTAAAAAAAACGTTTTTTTTAAAAAAACGTTTTTTTTTTAAAAAAACGTTTTTTTTAAAACGCCCAGATGACCAAAATATGCCACCAAAAAAATTGGAAAACGCTCATGTTGGGAAGAATACGTGGTTAAATGAAGTCATTCTATGTGTTCCGAGGCAAAATAAACAGGTTTCAACCCTTTTCTAGCGAGTTGCTAAGATCCCATATCAGACCCGCATCGTGGGACCAACTTTGGCCGGGGTCATCACTGAAAGTCAAACTCCGTATATCGACGTATCTCGACAAAGTAAAAATTGGTCGAAAATTTTTTGAAAAAAATGGGACAAAAAAATGATTTTCTTGATAATCAGGGTACTTTCCCTGAAAAATCAGGGAAAATCAAGGAAATTCAGGATTTAAAAAAAACGAAAAACGACCCAGGCGTTTTTTTTTAAAAAAACGTCGTTTTTTTAAGAAAGAACGCCGTCGTTTTTTTTTGCCCAACCCTGATCATAATCCCTACACCCACCCGCCACTCACACATTCCTCTGTGCAGCAAAATCCCCAGAATGCCTGACATTAGCATTGTACCTTGACGAACTTTTTTCCAGGCTAATTCTGTTGTAGTCTACGCATCTGCGCGTGGTTTGGTTGCAAGCCGAGGGGTGCGGCAAAGAGTATCCCAAAGTGAGCGTGGTATAATATTGTAGTATTGGACACAGGATTGTAATGACACACTTGAATAGCGCGACGACTGCGTTCACGACACCAGACACTCTGCTGCGTGTTAGCACGAAACATGCGCACGTGCTTAGACTACATTAGGATCAGTCTACTCTTTTTTCGTATACCATTGCACTTGGCGCTGCCACAGTGAACAACATTGTTCTGAACTGAAGAAAGCGCAAGCCATTTTGTGCTTGCAGCAGCAATTGTGAGGGAAACTGTTTCGCAGTTGAATGAAAGGAACAAAGTGGTGTTTTCAGTAAAGTAGAAATTCGAAAGACGAGTTCATGCTGAGCTGTTCGAACAAAAAATAAAGGTCATCTTTGCACGTTTCCGTCCGTCTAACTGTTTCTGTGCTGGCGTCGGCGCAATCCGATTACTCTGGCTTCCTATGGACACATGAATACGTTACGGTACATTAACGCCTGACATTTCTTTCACAACATTCTAAACCCAACAAGACCCTTGATGTAATTTGATTCGTGTTTTTCTCGAACATTCCACTGCTTTCAAATTCACAAAGCAGGTCATTCGTCAGGAAAAGTTTTTTCTCACTTTGAAGTGCAAAAAAAATTCCAGACACCTTCTGGCCTTTTTATGCCGTTATTACTCATCAACTTGGATAATTTTTTCAAGCATTCTTGCCTTGGCCGTTCAAACTGATATTTTTCAATAACATTCCTCATACTCGAATGATGGTCACGTGACCAAGGGACAGATCCAATTCAAATATCACGTTGTGTGATAGCTGTTCGCTTTGTGCCTTCTGAAGATCGCTTTCTTATCGACATTTATCAATAATAGTGGAACCTTCTGGTGGATATTTTTCAACGCTGCTTTGGTCCACAATCTGCTCTTTACACCTCGTACTTACTGCTTTTCTCTATGGTGACTGAAAAAGTACCGGTCTCCTTCACGGCACTATAACGAAGGTAGACGGCATATGGTCTCCTGGTTTGGGTTTCGCGCTGCATTTCTTAGTCTTTCACCGTTCATGACAATTCGATCGCGTTGCTCAATTCGTTGAATTGTAACAGATTTGCAGAGAATCAAACAGCAGACACTGGCTGCAGTGCGGAAAGACCAGACGATGAAGACCGAACTGACCATCGCGTAATCGTGCGTCCCACGCCCATTCAGGCAAACATGGATAGACATTGGGGTAGGGTGTTCGCTTTTTATCGTGCTTCCTTTGGGGCAGCTTATGGATCATTGCAGTGTCAGAGATTTACGGGGTTTCTGTCAAGGTATCCCAAGACTCAAAAGTTCCAGCCCACATAGTCGTCGCACCCCTGTTCACTTTATTCGGACAATTGCGCCTTTAACTACTATAAAACCGGTGGAGTTTTGAGATTCAAAGTGCACATAAGTGAAGTGCTCTCACACGGATGAGGTCTGGCACCAAAATGCCATGTACAAAATCACAAAACAAGGCAAAACACAACCGTCGATCAAACTTATGGGTCGCGTCTGCTTGTAAGCAGCTCTTTATGTTCACGAATGACTGATGTCACTAATTTTGACCAGCGTCATGTCCATTAACCCTGGCCGGATGTGGCCGGGCTATTGGACAAAGCCGGCTGGAGCAGGAAAAATGAGACCAGAGGCAAAATTACAAGGTTTTTACCTTGTTCCATTGTATTGGCTGAGGCTGATTTTGTTCGGCTTAGGATTAGGCTTACGCTTTAGACAATGATTTTGTACTTGGACTTACGTTTTAGACTTATGCTTAATGGTTTTAGGTTTTGCTCTTTTGTACTCGGCTCCGTTTTTTTCTGCTCAAGGTGGTCTTGCTCAAACCGGCTTTGCCCAATTGCCGTTCAGAAACAGTTATTGTACCCTGCACAAATGTTTTACAAAAATGCTCTGGACAAACTCACGCGACCAAGGGATAGATCTAACCTGATTACCAAGTTTGATATTGGCAAGCTACCTGGTCCAAATTCTCGAAGGCGCCACCAGTACCGGGGGTGGTTGCGCAACAGTGTGTTTGACATGCATACGCTCTCCACCTCGGTGCGTAAATTCCCTTTTATCCCCAAAACGTGCGTGTGTTGAACATCGCTGCCTCTGTTCGCATTAGCACGCCACAAACTGAGGCCACAAACCAGCTGGGAGTTGTCATCCATCGTGTTTGGGGGCGCACCCACCCCCGGTCGCGGTTGTGCTTTCGAGAATTCGGGCCTACTGTACGTTAGGACATCGATCGTTTTTTTTTGCTTCAGCGGATAAAGCGTGTCGAGCGACGCACAGCGCTGACTACGATACTTGTGGTGGGGCTGATACTTGTCCACAACACGCAGCATCAGGCAGCATCAATTGCTTGTATGATGTCCGCGCTGATATTGTACCGCTGGATCGGTTCAGGTACGCAAATGTATATATTTCAATATTATGAAAATTTGTTTTGAATAATAGAGCGTCCACAACTTTTACTCGAAAAATTTTTTTTGTTTTTGCAATTCTGTAATTATTGCTTACATTTTTCATCAACCCAAGATTTTAATCGAGACCCCTATAAGATCGATATTGAGAACACCATAAATTTCCTTAGAGACTTCATACTGTAGTCCGTCGGTTTAACAGATTGACTGAACAACATTTATGGCAATTTTCTCAGGGCAAAATACGGTGGCAAGATTCCAGTGGTGGACGGCGATGATCCAACCAATCAGCATCAAGCACAGGTGACGACATTATACCTTGACAAATCATGGCAGAACAAATGGCGGAAAACTTGAACTTTGAATTGCAGTTCAACCAATCGCCCTCGTCAGCCTTCAGTCAGTATAATTGCGAGCCTGATTTCGAAAGGCCAGATGAACGACAGAATTGCAGCAGTCAGCATCCGGCTGGCGTTTCGCCCAACAGTAACACCCTGCTGCCTGATCCAGCAAGGCAACCAGAGTCGGGCAGCTTGAGTCGTGAGAATACGAGCAGTCCGAAGCCGATCGGCAAACAATTGGAATCGCAATTAGAGTTCATGACGGATTTGTTGAACGAACTCAAAGTCACTTACGATCAATCGAGGATGAAGATGCAGCAGAAGGCCGCCGAACAGCAACGTGAGTGTGTCTTTATATTCCGCTACGTTTCAGGCCCGGCAGTTCAGGCTCGACATTTTCAGGCCCAGTTTTTCATGCGCGGCCGATTCAGGCCCAGCATATTTGACCCATTTATAGGCTTTGGCCTAGGCTAGAGTTTTGATTCTCATTGTTGCAACACCCCGTGAAACCCGCCGTAGTATTCAGTTGGGATAGTTTGGTCCCCAGTGAATGCCATTACTCTACATCCGGCACCGAATATTATTTTGGCAACCACCGCAAATGGTGGCAACAACAACCAGGTCTGGAACGAGGATCGTATTGAACTTTTTGATCGGGTCAGAGGTGGTCTGTCGAGCCTCAACTTCGTGGCTCTTATTCGACTGCAGTTCGAAGTTCACTGATGCCCCACTAATCAGATCGGCGCAGTGTTGTTCTCAGACAGCATTTGGAAACAACTTTTTTCGCCGATTGAGGTCAATGGCATCGGTTTGAAGAGTCACATATAACCTCGTTTTATATCGACCCTATTTTGTTTTTGTTGATTCGAGGGTCGTTTCTACCATTTTTGTTTATTCCACGACATTTGTGGCCAGAAAGAAAGTCACAGCTTTATTTGCAGAACGACAAAAGGAGGCGGATCAATTACGAACTCAAAATGCCAAAGAAACAAGCAAAGAATCGGTCAAGCCCAGTCAGCTGCAGCACCCAGTGCCACCCGCGCGAAAGTCATCGCTGATTAACACGGGTGAGTGAGTGCTGATGTTTCATTCATATATTTTCGTCTTGAATTTTTGGCGCATCACGTATTATGATGGTGTCAAATAAAGATGTTTTTCAAAATTATGTTGCCTATCTGCTGAGGGTATGGCATTTCAGTGAGTTGTAATATTCGTTGCATTCGGAAATGACTTTTGAAGCAATCTTCTCAGCTAATCTTATGCTCAAATTTTCAACACTTGATTTGTCGCCGTGCATTTTGGTGCGAAATGTGTCATTTTAAACTTCCGCAGTTTTCTCATAACCTTATGACTGGTCCAAAAATGACATAAACGCGTCAAATTAGTCAGCCAAAGTTTCATTTACAAACATACATACTGTACATGGGGCTAACTGGGAGTAAAAAGGAATTTCAAAACTGATCCATTCTGCAGACATCATATATTTTAGCGCCATAAGACGGCTCATAACACGGAAACAAACCATTGTTTGAAATGTTGTTCCAGAAACATTCCTACATAAAATACAGCCTGCTCTCTTTATACTGATCCAGATGTACAATAGGCTCCAATCTTCCGTAAACATCCTGATTACATGTTTCAACTCTACCTACAGCTCTGGCGGCGGTGAATGTTACAGAGAACAAAACGCTGTATCGGGTCCCCGCTGGATTGACTATAAAAAGGGAGCACTGTATTGCAGATCAACAACCCACGTCATCCGCTGGTGTCACAGCAACAACAACGAAAGCCGTCGTGAAAAAATCTGTCATTTTCGCTGATACTCTGGTGTCAGACGTAACGAAAGTGTCGTATTTGACTGACACCCCACCAAGTACGACACTGGCTGATGTTTTGTTGTCGAAACCGGCACCCATAGCTGACAACAATGCAATTACGAACATAAATGTTGGTGAAAATGAGATGATTCAGACGCAAAGTGACCATAAAATGGCTGAATTGCCGCAGAAATGCGAGGATTCGCAAGAAATTACCCAGCTAACGGTTAATGATGACGAACCAGGTCAGTCAGCTGATGCGAATGTTGCTGAAAAATCTGAAAATCTGAATTCAACGTCGAAACCCGAGGTTCCGAAAATGAACCTGATGAATTTTAACGCCAGATACAAAACGTATCAGCGAGCGGACAGTGATGATAGCTCGACAAGGTAGGGCTGAAAAACTGTTAGCTTTTGATCTTGTGCTGCCTACATCTACATATGTAGTTTAGCATCTATGAATGTGACCGTTTGGCGCATTCGCACTGACGGTGACCAGGCGCACCGCCCGTCTGTGAAAACAGGTACGAAACGGGCAACCGAAAAATACACGTTCCTGATGTTTGATACGCTCATACAGTAAGTCTGAAGACTTTAGGTCTACTATATACTAGTGTAAATTTTTTTTTACCGATGTATGTAGCACTGGCGGTACACGCATAAACGGCCCAAAAGGTTCACACTTCAAAATCATGACCAGAAACCACGTCCACAAGGCAATCGGTTATTGCAAACATTTACTGTATATATTTCTTGGCGCTCGTTTAGGGCCGCTTTGGCCTGGCTGAGTTTGACAGTCATCGTTGACGACTAATCAGTTTCATACTTTCAAAAATTGACGAATTTTAAAAAAATCAGATTTTAAGATCCAGCTCTCCCGGTCATGTCCTGTCCGATTTCTCGTCCAATCTGAGCACATCAGCATCTACCGTAATCAAACGGTCGGTCACCGAGCATAAATCAGACCCGAGCTTGAATTCGAAACAGGTTTGTTTCCAAGACTTTTCAGGTCCAAAAAAGTGGGCCCGGGAATTCCGGCCCCACGCACAGAGGCAGCACATAGTCGTTCAATCAAGTGTAGACTGCAGTGTTGACCATACGGAGCCACCAAAATTGTTATAAAGTCGGATAACTTCACACTGTCGAAATCGCTTTTAAAAACTTGCTGCCCCCGTTCATTCAGGGTTCGAAAACCAAACTGCGTAATCCGTTGCTCGACCGTATAATCCCATCAGATGAGCGGACTGGGTCGTTGACGATTTGCACAGACGATGATGCGGACAGAAGCGAGCCGATTAGGATGGTGGGACACAATCAGGGTGCGTTGCGGGGGGGGAGGGGCAGGGCGGGCTTAAAGTTTAGACAATGGCCCACATTCTCGACAGCGCCGCCGGGGACGGTTTATATCAGCCGGTTGGAAATTGTCATCATCGCTTCTGGTGGCGGAACCACCAACGAGGGTGTTTATGCGCAATCGCCCGAGAATTTGGACCTTATGCTCGAGGGGCCGACCGCCCCTCAGCCGAAACATGCACAAAAATAGCCTGACCTGACGAGATCTTTCAATGGGAAACTCAACTTTTAACACTCGGCCAACAGATATGCGTGCAGCTTTCCAGCCAGCCAGGCAGAGGCAATGTTTCACGAGTTCACGTGGCCAGCGTTCGGGTTTAGAGCTTGACATTAAATTATTATTTTAATTATATTATATTGTATTTAATATTATATTGTATTGGGGCTTATATTTTATTGTACCGCAGCGAACTTAGAAATTTGCAAGATTCAATTCTACATAAGCCCGTGACGTCACTCGCAGATATACTCTGGCAATTCTTTTGGGAGAAACTTTTCAACCGCGTTGCCTGATCCGTTAAGCTCATCATGCGTGCACTGGCTACGAAAGTCACGTGACCGCTATAGCCAGTGCACGCGTCATGCGCTTTACGGATCAGGCAACGCGTTTGAAAAGTTTCTCCCAAAAGAATTGTCAGAGTATATGTAAGCAAGCCCCATTCATGAGTCCGCCAGTGCCATACATGCATCCGCAGTGCTGAAATTCTGAACTTCGAATACAACAAGCGTTTGTTTCAGCTCTGCGTACTGCACATGAAGCACACTGTCACTCTGCCAATGTGCAATCATGTATACCGTTATTTGCGATTATTCTTTGCGAGCGCTCACGCGTGGCATGATTGCGAGCCGCACTTTTTTTGGAACAATAAAATAATTTTATTCGTTTTTGGTCTAGACTGGGATCAGCGTATATGTTCAGGACTGGAATGGAAATACGTACAGTAAACCTGTTGTGCATGCACACTCAAACATGCTTTGTATGGTCCGTCCACCAGCTCATGGCACTTTGCGTTACTGCTGGCTGGTTTGTTCCCTTCCTCCACTTCCTAAGGAAAGAGAAATTAAGTGTGACCGATTTTGCAAAAAAAAACTAAAAAAATAATAAAATGTGTCGAAAAAGGTTGAATTCGATCAAATTCAAAATTAAATTAAATTAAAAGCGATAAAACACGTCGATTTCATAAAAACCACAACTTGGGAGCAAAAATGATTTTTTTTCGGAAACTCAATTTCTCTTTCATTAAAACGTGGAGGAAGGGAACAAGTCTGCCTGCAGCATCACAAAGTGACATGAGCTGATGGACGGACTATACATGCGCTCGGTTTTTACTTGGTCTGTTTCTAGTGACATGCCAACGTATTGTACAGGTAATAAGCGCGCGCGTTTTTTAGAAACAATAAGAGATTTCACACACCATTTGTTCCAAACGAAATAAAAGTTGGTGTGCCACAAGCAACTATGAAGTATATTGTATTATAGACGTACCGTAACAAGATTTTAGAAATTCTAATGCCCGTTCTGTACTGACAGTTTATCGCGCTTTCTTGCGAAGAAAATGGACCAATGGCATTGCACATGCCCATCAGAGTATTACCAAGGTATAAACACAGTGAAATTTGACCTGATCTGCCTTGATTAGATCTGATTTTTCATAAGATTGGTTGCTTAAACGAAGCTTTACCAAGATATGTGACACACGAATTCGAAATCACCGAGCGTTTTCAGTAACCCCATTCAATACCTATGCTCACCGCGTGATGAAATTATATGATGGTGACCGGAAAGTGCCCCAATATCGTCAATGAAAGCGGTACATATATGTAGACTGTGATCCCCATTAAACCAAGTTTGCCTGATTTTTCAGGTTTGTCCGAGTCATCGTCAGGCGAAATGCTGCCTCAAACACTGAGGAGTGCGAATCGGGTACTGGTCAGCAGACGCAATGCGGGTGCACAAAGGCGAAAATATGCAGCAGTAGCAGCCAGTCATATACAAAGTGCACTTGAAACATCACACGCTCCGAGAATCGTCGACTTTGGCGCAAAAGCCAGCGCGGGTGTGCAGCACGGTTAGCGTCGGTGCTGTTTTTATCAATTTTGTGGCTATTCTGCCGTGTTTTGTTGTGTCATGAATGTCTGAATATATTACTAATGCCAAGAACTTCTTTGCTCCGTCCTTGTCACTGTGGTTAATAAAATTTTTTATTGAAACCCAAAGACCTCACACTGGGCAAAGTGAGCTGATTTACGCTGGTCGAAATTAGTGCACGCGCTCTATCGCAAAATAGGATCGCAACAAACAATATGCGCTTGCATCCATTTGTCGCATATAATTATTGTTTGCCTTCAAAATTCGTAACGTTGGGCAACATAGATTCTTCGTTATTTGTTGTAACTTGCTCGAGTAGCGCAGTTTGGCAATTAAAAACGACAAAGTTACGAGCCGCTAAACATTAAAAATAATTCAAAAATAAATGCCAATCTTTTCAGACAGTGTCGACAGCGGTGCGTGTTCGTGCGGTAGTCGCACTTTGGCGCATCAGAACTCGTGCAGCGAAAGTGACGCACGCGACAGTCCGGCGGCGTCGAGCTCCACTGACGGAAGTCAACGTGCTAATCGAATGTACAGGTATTGGTTGCACAATGACTATATAAGAATCCATCCAAAAATTTTCCTGAATGGTAAGGCACGTCTCGCTGCAGATCACAAGCGTTATATTCACTATATTTTTTCCAAAACATTTCTGGCGATATTACAGTGAAGCTGCTTGAACACAGTGAGCGTGATATCGGCAGAAATGTTTCGGAAAAAATATAAATAGACCGCTTGTGATCTGCAGCGAGACGTGCCTTACCATTCAGGAAAATTTTTGGATGGATTCTTATATAGTCATTGTGCAACCAATATAGCCTAGTAGAGACTCAAGCTGTAGCCTTCATGGTCATCCTTTATCATGCGCGTGTGCAAATGCACACAAAGCACGCACAATGACTTTATAAGAATTGGTCAATTTTTTCCCGATTCGTAAAGAGGGAAAGTGACGGGGCAATGACGTTGTGTTGCGTGATTGCACACAAATCATGTAGTAAAGAGAATGTTTCAGACCTGCGGCAACGTGGTTGATCTGCTACATTATTTTTAGCTGAAAATGTTTTGTGAGAATCACAAATAGCACAGTGGTTAAAGCGGCCCCGCCGCTATTGTTTTTTTTGGTTTTCGACCTCGGTTTTTTCACTTATATCGTTTGTTGGCATCGAGATCAAGAACATTAGTTTTGACGAACTTCACCAAAATTGCGATTACCCACCGAAATCGATCCACCAACATGGCCGCACAGGAACAAACTATCCCAATATTGACGCAGTATGTGTGCATGGAAATCAGGATTTACAAAGCAAAATTCAAATCACAGAGGTGTGGTATAGGCGGCGCGTTACGGTAAGTTCACAAAACATTTGTTATTTACAAAAGAGCTAATGTTGTATCGGGCTACCGTAACCCGCCGCCTATATCACGCCCCAGTGATTTTGAATTTCTCTTGTCATTCCTGATCATCATGTGCAAATGTGCGTCAATATCAGACAGTTTTGTTCCCGATAGACCATCTTGGCGGATCGATTTCGGTGGGTAATCGCCATTTTGATGAAGTTCGTCAAAACTAATGTTCTTGATCTCGATGCCAACAAACGATATAAGTGAAAAAAACCGAGGTCGAAAACCAAAAAAACAATAGCGGCGGGGCCGCTTTAAGAGTGACTGAACGTGAAAATCAGGACAGATTTGATGAATTCTTATGTGCTCATTGAGCGACCAATATCAATAATTTTCGTTTCCTAATATTCTATTGACCCTTACTATAAACAGCAGCTAAAATAACTATATATTTTTATACGGTGGTGACCAAAAATGACTCAAGACAACCGTGTTACTATAGCGAATTACAATGTACAAATTACGATTGCTGCCGGTGAAATTTATTCCGTCTGTGTGTGAAATGTAACTGACCGTTCATGTGTTTTTCCTCTCCATATAATCATCTACACCGCTCTATCCGTAACTTTCCACTGGCCCACTAAACACCTCTAATTATTTATGGTTTCGTCGTTACTGTCCAGCTTATGCGTGTTGTTGACGTTACCATGTTGCTTCTGAGGCAATAAAAACCTTGAACCTTGAACCTTGAGCGAGAGATCACTATTGTGCGACGGTTCAGTCCCGGCACAGGTTCAGGCCCGGCCATTCAGGAGCCTAAGCCTTTAAATGGGTCAAATATGCTGGGCCTGAATTGGCCGGGCCTGAAAAACTGGGCCTGGAAAGGTCGGTCCTGAAAAGTCGCGGAATAATAGCGTATACAGACTCAGCCCAGAGCCTTTATAGTCGCCCTTTATTTTGCGTGTGCATATGCACACAAAGCATATCCACATGATTGTAAATCAAGAATTTTTGTTTTTTTTATTTTCCTCCGCAGAATCGGCAGCGTGCGACGCTCGAACGAACCACCGACGGTCGATACGTATGACTACCCCGATCGACACACACCTCAACCAACACTGTTCGATTTGACTGGAAACGGTCGGCTGATGTTTCACTGGGATTTTGTCACTGTCAAAATATGGTCAATTTTTTAATGCAATAAAGCCACAGAGCCGTATTTACTAGATAACGTTTGGCCCTTTTCGGTTTGTTTTCACGGACGGCGGTGCACCAGGTCATCGTCAGTTCGTGTGCACCAGATGGTCACGTGCCCTTGAGAGTTAGATTTTATTGCTCACATGAAACATCACTTGCTGAGCACAGAAGCGCGTGCCGCGACCGAGGAACAAAAAACCAAATATATGTCATCAAGCGAGTTCTGCCAGCTGTTTGTCCCGCTTAGATAGACTGCGAATTTGGTCTGGACCCCCTAATAATGTCGTCAATACAGTGTCTTTTCGAGTGCTGACAGATATACAAAATGTGACAACCAAAAACAGACTGGGTTGATGGATCATGATTTCCGACCCAAAGATGTTTGCATAATTTGTTTGTTGTCTATAGACATGCACGGCTACCCGATCCAACCCGCTCCATCACCAAACTCTCGCACCAGTGCGATGAAACATCGAAAATTCAGCATTGCGAATGCGCAGGATTTTGTGCAGGCAAAACAGGTTTGTGACGATTGGGATTCATTTGTTTCAGCATGCAGGGTACACTCGTCGTTTTAGTGACAAATCTGACAATGCATTCGGCAGTATGCATTGTTGTGGCATCCCTACATGGGATTTACTTTTGGGGTTGACTTTGAATTGCGATCAAAATTTAAGTTCTTGCACATCACACCATCTTTATGCAGAGCAGCCACACAGCTGGGTACAGTCAAGGCCTAACTGTACTTTTTCAAGCAATACACGAAACAAATTTTCCCGCATTGATTGGTTCTCACGCGCATACCAGCCAACCAGCCAACCACAGGTTCAGGCCCGGCCATTCAGGCCCGGCCGATCCAGGCCAAGGCTGGAGCCCAAGTCCAAGCCTATAAATGGGTCAAACATAATGGGCCTGAATCGGCCGGGCCTGAAAAACTGGGCATGAAAAGGTCGGGCCTGAACTTTCGGGCTTGAAAAGTCGCGGAATAGAATCAGAGCGCGAGAATTTGTTTCGTGTTGCATGAGAGAACGAAGTGGGCTTTATGCACTGGCTGTATATACTGTAGCACACACGTGTGTTGTGCGCACAGTCACACATGGCCAGCTGGCTGAGGCTTCATGGATGGGTGTATTGTGCAAAAACATTTTGATGCCTAGTCAGAGGCAAACAATATAAATAACCAACTTCAACCCGGAGGCCCCCGATTCCGCTTCCAGTTTTCTCGCTTTGAAACGGATGCAAACCGTTATACATATTTACGTATTTTCGCACATAGAATCCTTACAATATTTTGCATGCGTTTGTCCAAAAAAATTTATTCGCCATTGTGTATGTGCACTGGCGCGTGTGCCGATCCGCTTGGCGGCGCAGCTTTTCGAAAGAACAAAGCGGCGAATTATGAACCAAGCGCTGACACAAAAAATACAATTTTTCACCTTAATCTTCGCAAATCATGACCATAGAAGCATGCAACTACTTTTCGGTCACACAAAACCAGCAGTGCACATGTAAATTTTGAGTGCGATTTTCCGCCTCACAAACTTTGCGTGCGTGTTTGTCTCGTTTATGTCTGTTTGTCTTGCGACGTCTATGCATGAACATGCGTCTACAGTCTGCCCTCTGTATAGGTGCCCGATCGGCACAGGCACTTTTGCTCACTATAGTCCTCATACTAAGACTCCACACTCAATTTGGAAAGAGAGTGTAAAGAATATTCATCATGTAGGAGTGGTAGAAACAGTATTTTAACAAAAAGAACCGAAAATTAGGAGCCAAGCTGTGCATCACTAGGGTTTCACGTAAGGGTCACCATAAGCAAAATGGACCGTATTGCACTATTTTTGTCTTTTTTTGGTGCTCAGTGAAATGTTCCTTCCAAAGTCATAATGCATGAAGTCATAAAAATCCTGGTCTGAGGCCGGATCGAAAGAATGGGCCCAAAATGTTCGACAACGAGCTTGACAATTCAGGATACACCAGTCGAGCCGGAGACGGTCAGATTTCAAATGCCCCCGAAACACGTCGACGTGACCATTTGTAAACATTTCAATGATCATTTCTACCACGATCCCAGCTATGGTTGGTTTTCGATTCTCCATATTCAGTCTCAATTCGTGTGTCATAAATTCGGGGTTGACAATGCAACTTTTGTTCTGAGACCCAAATTTTCTCACGGTCCATGATCCTCACTTTAGCGTATATTGTACATACAGTACATAGTACTTTATGTATACATACAGTTGATTCATACTTCACAGGTATGTACATACAGCTAACCGGGCTTGAATTTGTTCGGCAACTTTTTTGGACAATTTTTTATGACGTGGCTTCTGACTTCGATTGGAAAATTCAGATCCTAAACATCCATACCTTTATACAGGGCAAGCTCTCACGATGTGTAAACCCTTGGGTCCGAAGGTTGTGCGAATGCATGCTTTCTGTCAGATGTTATCTGACCAAACTGGTTTTCAAAGCACGCTCGCCTGCACATATACTGTAAGATCTCAAAAGGCACTTAGCCACTGCGTCATTACCGTAAGCTTACCGGTGTCTCAACTGTGTATCCATTCATTTTTCAATCCCTTCCATTTCCAGGTTCCACCCCGATGCGCGAGGCCCCCTTGATGTTGGGCGGGAAATCGCGCAAAGCATCCGGTTTCCGTCGATTGGCTGAAAAGATCGGGTTCTACGGAGATTCAGACACGCTGGGAAGAAGGAGCAGGTCCCTTGGCCGGAGACAGGCCTTGAATAGATACGATGATGGAATGGGCGAACATCGGAGTCTGTCGGGTAAATACATAACATTTTTTCAGCACAAAAAACTATAGCACACTCTTGTAGTTGGAGTTTTTCGTTCTGGACAGAGGGTAAGACCCTTTTTCTAGTAATTTCCACTAAGAGCTCCAGTTTTCTTACATTTTTGCTAAACGAAATACGCGAAAAAATGGTGTATGCAAAATGCACTAAACAAAACTCACAGAAAGGATAATCGGAGAAAACAACCCCATTTTTGGGTCGTGAGGAGCTTACATATACCTATGAGTATGCCAAGCTGGGTATTCTGCTTACGCTGCTGGCAAACACCTTTAAGCCAGCCTATGTACACCTATGGTCCACCATATACCTTGAGTATGGATATACATTGTATGTCTTGGTTTTTTCTGCCATTTGTCTGTAGATTCAACATCAAATATTCCGCAGGGCAGTAGGATGACAATATTGTTTTCGAATCCCCAGCCCTAAGCTAAGGGATCGATCGAACCGCATTATTTTCTGGGCCTAAGCCAAGCCTTCATCCCTTTCAGCCTGCCGCCATCCCCTTATCTGCACCCCTCTGCTGCACGGTGCAGATGAAGACTGTGCGGCGCAAGAGGAACTCGCGTATCAAAACACCGTGCTCGTCAGAGAGGTGGGCTGGCTGGCTGGCCAAATGTTTCAGTTATGTATTTGCTGTGTAGCTGTGAAATTGCAATTTTTTTATCTTGTGGGTCGTATAACTTTGGAGGTATACGCACTACCACTGTGGCAAGGCCAAGGCAATAATTACAAACAGCCACATGGTGAAGAACTTTGCTTGGACCGTATCAGTTTATCGACCGGCGTAAAGGCCCAACTATACTTCGTTCTCTGACGCAACAAGAACAAGAAATTCGTGTTCTTGCTTCAACCTGTTTCGTAGTGCCTTTATACTTGCCTGAGAACACGCAACGTGAAACAGCCAAATAAGTATAAACGCGTTCGTGGCGAAACACGACGAAACACCCAAATCCTGTTCTCAAGAGAACAAATAACAGAGTTGAAATTTTTCTACTTTGTGATTGTTCTTTGGTCATTTTCTCTGTCGTCAAGCGCAATTCAGTGCTGTTTGTGACATTTGTTGATGGTACTTGAGTGATTGAAGTGGAAAAAGAAAGAAAAAATAAAAAAAGTTCAGAAAATGACAACTGACCCCAGGGCGGTCTCGAACCAGTGGCGGATCAGTGTGCTTGGGCTGGCGAGTCAACGCACTTCCACCACAACACTGGACCGTGTTTATCATGCGCGCTAATCCTTTATAAGAACCAATTGAGTGCTGCTAATGAGGTGCTGATAACGTTATGCTGTGCGTTATGCGCATTGTGTGTGTGCTTGTGTGCGTGTGTGTGTTGTGCACTATATGATGTGTGGCGGGCGGATATCGTATTATGTTGCCTGACACAGCAAGTTGACAACCCGGTCGCGTCCATCAGATGGTGGATGCATTACACACCAATTGTTGCCGAACTTTTTGGACAAATACGTTCTTTGTTTATCAAGCAGTGTTTCAGTTCGCAAGATCAAATGAAAGTCGATAAATCGTTGCTTTTTCAGCCACCCTAAGTCTCATGCCCCGTCCCTAACCTAAAGGAGCCGTCATTGTTCCCAACCAAGTGCTGATTATCAGTGAACGGTGCTCCACACACATTATTATTTTTTTCGCTGTTTTTTTAACCTTACTTTTGGTCGCCACACCTTTCAGATAAGCGTGCAGCAGCGCTCCTTAAATCTCTGGGGGCAACTGGGGCTTCATAAAAATTTGAATTTTTCTCTTTCATAGCGTTTGTTTCGTCCCGGAAATGGAAGAACAATAGTTCCCTCGCGAAACAACGCAACAAGCGGCAACAGTTGAGAACAAAGAACAATCCGCAACTCAGTTCTAGCTTGTTCTTGTTCCATCAAGTTCTTGATGTTCTTTTGTTCTTTGTTGCGTCAGAGAACGAAGTATAGTTGGGCCTTAAGAGTTGCTGGCCCAACACTTTCACATTTGCTCTGCGTTAAATTATAGCACTCCAAACTCAAATAAAAAAATCACTTGCTCCAAGCAAAATTTAGCTTTACCAAATTTTATGTTTACCTTGCCGTGGTGCTTGGTTTCAAACTTGTGATCGCAGATCTAAGGGTACTCGTGCAAGGACGAAATATCAGAAGGTAGACTGTACGCTTGTATGCACCATTATTTTTATCTGTGCAGGTAATCGAAACCCGTACGGGTGTGCCTCGGTATAGTGACCAATTCCGACCACAACACAGTCACCGACACGTGCCCGGGCATGACAAACACACACAGATTGTCGAGACGACGTTTAATGAGGAAGGAGGTACATTAGGCGCACACAGAGCTGTGCAAATATTGTGTATGTAATATACTGTATGTATGTATATTAATGCAAATTTTAATATACTTTTATAATTGCATTAAAAAAGCCGGCAACCACTAATTTTTTGGGAAAAAGAACAAATCCTGGCATATACAGTATGTATTATTTTGGCTCCTGATAGGTCTGGGCACACACATTTTTTATTCAACAAATTTGCAACCGATTGATTGTTGGTCGGGATCCACTAAGCCCAACATTTTCAGACCCGTTAGTTAGGCTACTGTAAATAAGAACTCACAAGGCGTACTGTAACCTGAGCCGAGACTGAGGTTTAAAGGACTGACAGCGAAAATGGGATCTTTCGGGTTCGTAAACTCAGAAAAAAACCTTCGTTTCGAGCTTCGACATACATACGGTACATAGCAGAGATTTCCATTTCAAGCCCCCGGGGCAGGGGGTGGCTCTCAGTGCAAAGTTGGGGAATATCTGAGAACGCCCTGCACATAAATGTTTCTTGCTTAGCCCACTGCTTGATGTTTCACAGACTTTATATAAATAATCTCAATATACTGTAATTTCTTCTAGTGACGAGCGCCACCGAGCCGAACAAGGCACGATCAAAGGACAAGGCCTGCTCCGAAACACCCTCGCTCAATTCAATTGTCGGATCTTCAGGTAAATAAGTTCGCATACTAAAAAAGATTTAGTGCGGTATCAAATTTGTGATCGAATCGGATTGAGTTGCCTTGGTCGCGAGTGATTCTTGCATCAAGGACATCAAGAATTTCATTGCAGCCTTTACCCCAGCTTAGAAGTTATTTATTTGATGCTTTTTGAAGTTATTCATTGCATTCATTAGGTCGGGAAACATTTTTTAACGAAATTTGACGAAATTAGTGGCATCACTAAACTTCTTTTTAATAAGTTCAATTAGAAAAAGTCACGTGACCAATGCAGGACCGGTGCGACCCGATCCGATAACCAAGTTTGATGTCGGTCAATATTTTTTCTGCGTTTGACAGAACAGCGTTGATTTTCAGGCGATATTCAACTGCGCAAAGCGGCCGAGGATCGATACAATCAAATGGCACAGTCACATCTCACTACCTTGGTTGGTTGCCTGTTCAAGCTGATGTTTCATAAGGAAAAAACAATCCAGCGTTCTTTATCGTGTCATGATCTGGCAGTTTCGGACACTTTCAAGAATGCAAGCAGTTCACACAATTGGAGTGGTACCGGGGTAGGAGGTTAACGGCAACATGTGGACAAAGCGGTCGATGTGTATAGTCCAGCAACAGCTAATGCAGAATTTATGTCCACTGCGTTGCCTGATCCGCCAAGCACATAACGCGTGATGCAACATTATAAACACACCCACGCAGCCAGCCAACACGCACAAGGTGACTGCCTGTCTGTGCTTGTAATGTTGCATTACGCGTTATGTGCTTGGCGGATCAGGCAACGCAGTGGACATAAATTCTGCATTAGCTGTTGCTGGACTATACAGCATAGACAATCACTATAAAGAAGCAGCACTGTACCAACACATATTTTTACAACACACATTTTCTTTTCAGGTATTTCTATCCGAGCATTTCCACGAGATGTCCAAAGAGCACTCGCAGTATCAACTTGAGCCGCCTGATCTTTGGGACCGATTACGTCTGCAGCATTTGGACCTGACGACTGCACAACCTTGCCTGAGGCTGGATGGCTGCGCATTCTGGCAGGCGAAAATCGATACCAGCGTGCTACAGCAGATGCATCAGGTCTTGACTTGACTTGTCAATTTTGATCTGGTTTCGACCGGTATTCAATCAGCCCTAATGCCATGTGTATACAATGTGCATATGTACTGTATGTATTTTTCGTTATTCCGCGACTTTTCAGGTCCGGAAGTTCAGGCTCGACCTTTGCAGGCCCAGTTTTTCAGGCCCGGTCGATTCAGGCCTAACATATTTGACCCATTTACTGGCCGGGCCTGAATCGGCTGGGCCTCAACCTGTGCCCCGGGACTGAACCGCAGCGCAGTAATTTTTCGCACTCATTCAGCGCTGCTCTAGGTGACGACCAGTGTGTTGACGCTTTGCGCTGACGAAACTAAACAATTAGCGCCTGATTTTAGACAAAACATTGTGACAAATTTCTGTCTTTTTGTTTGCAGGACGACTCGAGCAGCAGTGCAACGCGCAAGGTGATGGATGTTACTGTCATGGTGAGTTTGTACATCTGTATTTGTGACGGTAACTTTTCGCAATCGCGGATAAAAGCAGTGAGTTCGTATTCTGCGATCAAATTGGCGCACGAATTTTGACCAGCGCGTGAACGCAGTGTTCCTTTAAAATATCTAACGACCAACATTTTTTGTGAATGTGACAAGTTACAATGTTGCAATGCTACGAAAATTCCACCATATTCCACAACAACAATGCGCCACAGACATCACCGTGTCGGCACAACAGCGGGTCTGCGACCACTTTGAGCAGCACAGCCAGTCACAATAATCGAGCCTTTCTGTTGCCCGTGTTGTGGCATTTCGAAGAATACACTGGTTTGTTTGTCGTCAAATTTTGTAATTTTTTGATAGTTTTCTGTACAATTCAGAAAAGTTTTTTTTATCCTTCAGAGCATCTCCATCCAAATGATTCAGATGAAGCAGAAGCAAATCATCAAAACGCCAACACCGCTCAACTGACGAAAATCACAGTCTTCCCGACATACAAAATGTATTCCATCGACAGTTAGTGCATTGAAAAACTTTTTGAAGAATTTTGAGAAAACCCTTTCCAAATGTTGCCTGATTTCGCAAGGTTACGCCCAAGAGAGTGCGTCCACGCATCATCCGTTGTGCCGACCCACAGAGCACGAGCGCAATGTGTGCTTTATTGGCGTTCAGTTGTTGACTGCGTTGAAACATCTGCAAAGTCAGGGTAAGTGACCAAAAAATGGTGCGAAAAAACTAAATCGAATCATCGTTTCGGCAATACTTTCGGACGAAATCAACCAAAACCAGAGATTTCCGAATAATAAATGATCATAGTGGACCGATGTACAGCGGGATGCTCTTACGGATGTTATGTACCGTTATGTACGTATGTATTTCCGACAGTCCTATCCACATGGGAGCGTTTTCAGTGATGCTTATACAATCATGCGGTGGGAGCTTATTCGGGAAAATTAACTTCCTGAAGCATGATCAAATCGGACGCATGTCCAGAACAGTTTCATTTGACGCTTGGTCTACTTATGTATATCCAGCACATTTCAGGCTGTGAAGAGCTGTCATCAACTCTATCGGAGTTCGTGTTGCTCAAACGTCCCACCAATCCAGAGACCGGTGCGCCACCAAGACTCGCATTTGTGCCTGAAATTCAGGGCAATTCAGGCTACGTGCCAGACACTTCCCTATGTGAAGTCGCGTTGAGGATACTCTCAAAACTGCTGCATGTGCCATTCTCGGGGTGTGTTGTTGCTTTTTGGCGTTTGTTGCAAATACTTGGCTTTTTCGTGTTGGGCCGGTCTCAGGAGATCCGATAGGATGTGCATTGGTCGCTCGACGTTTTTGAATCAAGGAGATATCGACTGGTGCTGCTGAGGCATCTGGGCACAGTAGCCCGCGTCGCTTAAAGTACCGGCATCGGATATTTGGGCCACACACGCGGGATAAGTCTTGACTCGCGCTAAACTTTGTACAATCTCGGGCCCTGAACATCTTTAGCTGTTTTCGGCAGTGTAGGAATAAAACTGTAAAATTTAGGTTTTCGCATTACACGTCTATGAGTGCCAGTATAGTGCCTGACTAGATCCATAGAACTTCGGAATAGCCTATCATACTGACGTGCCAGCATTAGTCTAAGCCCAAGCACAGCCGACTGCAAATATACATACATACATAAGCTTGAGCCCAAGCCACCTGTTCAATTTCAGTTTCCCCGAGTTCCGTTGCACGTCCGTCTACTCTCGCTGGTTGCAGAAAGCAGCAGAACTACTCAGTCAACAACGGACACAATCACTGACACAGGCATTGAGCGTGCTACAGTGCACCTATTGGCTGTTGTGTCCTTTGGTGGGACACGCCGGACCGGTCAAAATACAGGTTAAATTAATGCTAGCGTGCTTTGGGGGCGGTGAGGAATATCGTTTCGATCCGAAGTTTCAACTCTGCCGATTCCGCTCTTGGTTTGATAAGGCTATTTTCCGATCGACCCTCCAACCATTCGGTCCCCTTCCCGTACCTGGTCACCTTCCCGTACCAAGACGGGTCACGTTCCCGTACCAATACGAGTCACCTTCCCGTACCAAGACGGGTCACTTTCCCGTACCAATACGAGTCACCTTCCCGTACCAAGACGGGTTCGTGCCAAAACGGGTTTCCCTGCCATGCCAAAACGGGGCACCGGTTATGTATCCATGCGCACCACATCGTCACTACGCTTGGAGTAGACTGCACTGCATTGTCAACTTGATATTTCAGGACGAGTTCTGGTGCAAGTCGTGGATCGACATCGAGCGCGCCAAATGTGTGAGTCGCATTGTTCGGGTGTTAGTCGATTCTGACAGACATTCGTTGGACTTTGTCGAACGTTATCACGTGCTCTTTCTACTGCACATCACCGTCAGACAGATGTGTGAGGTGGCTGCCAGCAGTGCACAGCAGCATCACCAAGACAGCGATGATTTGCTGTGATGATCTCACATGACGATGTTTCATGACGTCAGAAGTTTTGCTCGTGCTGCGTCATTGTGTATGAGCATGTATAGCACGTGATTTAACAGTCGGTGATATACACACCCGTGATCGTCTAATGTACCATAATACATTGAGGCTGCATGCGTTGAAGCATTGAGCAGAAGTTTCGCAACATAAAGGCAAACTACGCCAGCACGAGCCCGATTTCGGAGGTGGTAGATTAGTGAAACATTCACACGTGGCTGCTGATTTGGGAAACGTCACACGTTGTGGAATACAACGTGGTGCATGAGGATTTCTCTTTCTTTGCGTTTTGCTGGTGCACCAACTCCGAAATCGGGCTCGTGTTGGCGTAGTTTGCCTTTACATACATTGCGTGGTACTACATTTTGTGCCAGAAATTATGCCAATCAATGATGGGAGCACTATGCTTCAACACATACTCAATCATTCGAAAAACGCGGACTGAGCTGTATATTGTCATTTCGTAGAGGTCATGTTCATTTGCCGGGCATTTGTACCGTCCGGGCCTACCTGCTGCATTTTGGGTTTATACTGTGTTATGTGGATATCAGAATATAACGATTCGAGACTATTGACAATCACAAAATGAGTATTTTTATCAATTTCATTTTTTTATTGTGATTGAATTTTTGAATGTCAAGAAAATTCGTTTTATGCAATTCGCAGACAATCAAGCACTTTCACTGGTTTTATTGACTTTGATAAACGTGATTTGTTGCGTCTGTGCATCGGTTTCAAAATTTACCCGCTAAAAAGCGCTAAACTGCTGCTGCACAAAGCGCACAGTGCACCCGTGACTTCTAGACCCGTCCAAAGCCAGTTCTGGTGCTTTCGTTCGTCTTGTGGCACAGGTGCGCAGTATAAGAGTGGTGTTTTATGCAGCCAAACTGTAGAAGTTGTAAATAAATGTTGAAATGAGAAAACTGCTTTAACCGATACCCTTCTTTTCGGCAGATGTTTTTCTGGCAGACATTTCTCTGTTCTTGTTCAATATCAGTGGCGCCCGCAAGAGCGCATGAGTAGTTGTTTTAAAAGTATACATTAAATCCCGATTTCCCCCTGACATGAAACCACCTTCATGTTTCTTTGTTAAGCAAAAAAAGCCGAGTGAAAAACAATCAAGAAAAGAACAGATAATGCCTTTAGTTCATGAACACAAAATGCGTGCAAATTTTAGTCCAACCTCAACTGACATCATACTTCGTGCGACGCTGGCAATATAAAATTCGAGCACCAGAAAACAATACGATAATGATGCTCACGCCAGCGGTAAGTTCCGGGTAAAAGCATCGAACTGCTTAGCGTTTGGAGATTAGTTGCGTTTTGCATTTGGTTTTGGCTGGTTTTTATTGCTTTATTTGGTGCAAAAAACAATCTACTGTATTTATTTACATAAAAACTTGGTTATTTTTGCAGATCATCACATTTTCCGCTCCCCAATCCACTTTCTCGTTCTACTTGCTCTTTCGATAACAACATTCATAAATATGCTTGTGCTGGTTCACGTTCATTACGGTCTGCTGCAAACTATTCTGATACCGATTGTTTGCCGCGTTCCCGGTCTTGGTGAACCTCGTACGCGACAGCGCCAAAGCACAGCAAGAATGTACAAAAGAAACCAATATGCAAAAAAGTTTTTTTTGCGTGAACTATATGTCCGGGGTTTATGACTATGACGATCTGTTCGTCGCGTGAGCAAAGGTCAATTTGCGTCAAGACGAATTGGTTTTCCATGTACATACGTAACGCTTGTTTTCCCGTCAAAAACGGAGTTGGAAAATCTGAAATTAGTTTGCATGACAAAAAATTTCACATCAGCGTGGCTTATGCAAGCCAAAACAAAACCGGGTCCTGATTGCCGCTCTGGGTGAAACAAACTTACATTGCTTATCCCTTGTGATGGGCTCCAGCCTAAAATTTTGCGTTCGTACCCCTTCGCGCGTAGCGCGAGGCGCGATTTCGCGCTTCCCGCAAAAAGTCAAACTCGGTCTCGCGCCCTCTTCGCGCCGACGCGAAGCGCGAACTACATAACAGCAATTACCAGGCAAACATAGATTTGAAATCTTTTAAATGCAACGTTTCGATGAGAATTTTTTTTCAAGACATTCATGAACTGTAGTCCACTGAAGTGTATATCGGCGATGATCAGTCAATTTTTCGGTGTTGAAATTCCGATCTTTTGACATTTTGAGAGCACTATTTTGCGTACTACATTATCAAAGCGCGAAATCTAAGAAAACATTCGAACCATGTTCGCTCCCAGGCCTGAAATTGAAAATCTGGTTCGCTGCTCCCTTTACGCGCGCGGCGCGAAGAGCGAAAGCGCGAAAAAAGCGCGAAAATTTCAAGCGTGAGCCCATCCACACGTTTACAGATGCTGGCTGTGACGCTTGTCACGTTCGTTGGTGCTTGCAACCAGAAGGCACGCGTTGGACCGTTCCCGAACCCGTGCAAATTGCCACATCCTATGACGGGTATGAATTAGCATACATGAGTTTTCCACATGAACGTTTCCACCTTAGCAGGGTTGTTTGAAAAAAGCTCGTAATTTATTTTTTTAAAGTTTTCCAAAATCGCCCCAATAATGTACACGCGGCCTTTTATAGCGACGTAGCACCTATAATGTGCCACTGCACGCTACTATAATACGCTGATCGAAATCATAGAGACACAGCGCCGTCAAAATGACACAACCCATTTAGCGGACAGTCCGCCTCCCCCCACCCAGGGTTGGGCAAAAAAAACGACGGCGTTTTTTCTTAAAAAAACGACGTTTTTTTTAAAAAACGCTTGGGTCGTTTTTCGTTTTTTTTAAATCCTGAATTTCCTTGATTTTCCCTGATTTTTCAGGGAAGTACCCTGATTATCAAGGAAAATCAATTTTTTTTGTCCCATTTTTTTCAAAAAATTTTCGACCAATTTTTACTTTGTCGAGATACGTCGATACAGGGTTGGGCAAAAAAAAAATTTTTTTTTTAAAAAAAATTTTTTTAAAAAAGGTGTTTGAAAAATTTTTTTAAAATTTTTCGGGGGAACAAAATGTTCTAAAACGTCCAAAAATGGCCTTTTTGGGGGTTATTTTTTGTCATTTTTTCTCAAGGGTCGAAAAATTTTCTTCACAAAATCACTTTTGGGGCATGTATTTGGTATCTAAGATGCCCCAAATGATGTTATTATACCTCCCCGTGATACCTGAGACACAGTATGCATGTACTTACATGGTACTTTGATGTCATACCCCATCGAGTCGGTCATATGCGACTGATTCAGCGGCCCGAGAAGTATTTCTGCAGCTTGTATTCTCAATTCTGTATGGTTTATGAGTGAATCTTGCTTATTCGACCACAAACTGTTGTGTTTCATACCACAGAGCAGCAATCAGAGGTCCATAACAAGCACAGACTGTTGGATCGCATCGAAATGGCGTAAACACCCTTCATAAGTGATGCAAACCAAGTCACAAAAGTGACTTGTCAATTAAAGTTGCATTTTTTCGCGATTTTGCGCGTTTTTTAGGCGAATTTGGTAAAATTTCCCCGAATCTGAGACTTCTTAAAAAAAAATTTTTTAAAAAAAAAAAAATTTTTTTTTAAAAAAAAAACTTGTTTAAAAAAAAAATTTTTTTTTCCAACCCTGCGTCGATATACGGAATTTGACTTTCAGTGATGACCCCGGCAAAGTTGGTCCCACGATGCGGGTCTGATATGGGATCTTAGCAACTCTTAGAAAAGGGATGAAACCCGTTTATTTTGCCTCAGGACACATAGAATTACTTCATTTAACCACGTTTGCTTCCCAACATGAGCGTTTTCCAATTTTTTTGGGGGGCATATTTTGGTCATCTGGGCGTTTTAAAACAAAACGTTTAAAAAAACGATTTTTTGAAAAAAAAACGTTGTTTGCCCAACCCTGCCCCCACCCCTCGGAGGTTATGTCCAACGAAGTGGATACCGACCACAAAATCATGCACACAGGTCAAGTCATCAGCTGCTATGCCAGTTTCGACCGATATTGGTACGACCGAGCAGCTAACGAATGTAAATGGTTCATCTACGGTGGCTGTTGTGCGAACGCGAACATATTCGACACACTGGGTGAATGCGAAGCAAAGTGTGTGCGAACTGGCAAAATTATTGAACCGTTACAGTGATCTATGCATCATTTTATTGATATTGCACCAGTAACGTTTCTACTGTGTATTCACATTTTGCCCCCCACACCCATCTCAGCTATGCGCGTTGGTCGCACAATGATTTTGTAAGAATTGGTCAATTTTTTCCTGAATCGTAAAGAGGGACAGTGACGGGGCAATGACGTTGCGTTGCGCGATCGCATACAAAACATGCAGTCACCAAAATGTTTCAGACCCGCAGCAACAGGGTTGAAAAACATTTTCTTAATTAACGAGCTTTTTTTAAAAAAAAATTTTTTTATTTTTTTGACGAGAAATTTTTTATTAGAATAAACGTTTCAGGATAAATGAAATCGATACAACATATTTTTCAAAAATTGAAAAATTTTCGCCTGAGACCCAACTTGTGTGGTGACACCCGGTAGTATTGTGCAGATTCTATGGTACTACTGCTGATTCTATTCCACTGATACACCGTCATGCAGAAAGAACGCATGCTACATATACAGTAGGCAAACTACACCAACATGATTATGTGTCATTTCCTCGCGTGAGAAAGTTCCTTGCGTGAACATTCTCATTGCGTGGGACTTTTCCTCGCGTACATTTTCCTCACGCTGCGACACTTCCTCGCGTCCATAGTTAAGGAATATTTGATGGTTTTTGCTTTATCAAAGCTGCAAGTAAGGCGTGAAGTTACCAAAATCTGCGCATGACATTAGCTTCTTGATACCTAATCACCTATTGCAGAAGGAACCACGAAGTTAGTGTGAAAGATGAAATACGCGAAAACATGATCAAATTTGATCACAGCTGGTTTATTACCTTCGTTACTAAAAGTGATTTTTTGCAAAGTCACAGAGATGCAGCTCATGGTAAGAGATAGAAACGTGCGATGGTTGGAAAACTATACATCAATGCAATCCGCTATTCAATCTGCGTGTGACAGTGCTAAGTAAAATGTTCTCTGATTAGGTGGGAAGCCGTGAGGCTAGTCGCAACACTCGCTTGTTCATGTATACATATACTGGGGACCACCATAAACATGTTGCCGCTAAGAACATGTGTGTAAAAGCTGCTGGTGATCAATCAAGAAGAACGCGATGCCAACACTGAGTCTAAACAAATGTTTGACACCGGATCCAATCTTAGCAGTCAACAGATTACACTCAAACTAGGCTGACAACATGCGCACATTGTGCGTGCCATGTCAGTCAGTGTTGCTACACATAAATTATGTATCATTCACTACTCTGTTTGTACATGAAAGGTTCGCCAACCCTAGCACTCAGTACTTGCCACATCAGTGTGAAACCCCCTGTGAAACATCAGCTCGCCAAGAGACAAACTCATAACAGTGCACTTTGCTCTAATATATGTATACTTACACATGAAGAAACATGGCTAACCGGCTCGGTCTGGTTCGAGTGCTCGGAGATCACAAATAAGTATTATACCTAAGCAAGTAAGACCACCACATCGTGAAAACGTTCGTCTCATGATGTTTCAACATGTACACAGCTTGAACTCGGCATGTTGGTGATTGAATGTGAAATCTATACCGTAAAAATTTACGGGCTTCTTCTTGTACACGCCACAAACTACCGTATAGGTGTGCAGTGCCGATAAAAATGTGGTCGCATTCATTGCGAAGATTGTTTTCTGTTGCATGTTTCAGGATTAGGTTTCCAGATAGACAGGACACCAGATCATCATCAGTGCAATAGCATCACACTGGACAGGAGGCCACTGGACTGGATTGAGCGCGCTCTGTCCCTCTCTTTTTATTATCTTATTATGGTTGTGGAGGTCGATTCTGGACCCGACATTATGCTGCGCTGCAAGTATAGAATCCAAGCTCTCCACACGACCAAGAAATGCTCTTGTACCTTCCTGAGCTTGATAAAAACAATCCTGCTTAAAGCTTCTTTCATTATAATTAAGGTGACTTCTAAGAAAGCTAATGTGCGTCATTTATTTTCAATCTCAATGGCACAAAAACAAGAATTTATTCACAGCAATTACATCAGTATTGAGTACAGTGGATCCACCAAACGCACAAGTGCCAAAACCTGTCTGTTTTATTGCTTTATGTTGCGCGCGCACAACATTCACTCAATCATGTTGCATGCCCGTTGCCCTTGGTTACCACCTTGGCAACGCAGGGCACGCGAGGAAGTGTCCCAGTTTGACAGAAGACACGAGGAAAAGTCCAGGTACGGTAGTTGACACGAGGAAAAGTCGCAGCGCGAGGAGAATCTGGCTGCACGCGAGGAACTTTCCGACGCGAGGAACTGTCACAGGCAAGGAAAAGTCGCAGCGCGAGGAACTGTCCCCGGACCCCAACATGAGCTCGATTTCGCAGCTGGCAGAATGGTGAAACGTAGTTCATACGTGGCTGCTGATTTGGGACATGTTACATGTTGAAGAATACAAAGTGGAGTGTGATGATTTTCTCTTTCTATTCGTTTTGAATGCACACAGCTTCGAAATCGGGCTCGTGTTGGTGTAGTTTGTCTTTACTTACTGTTATTGGTCGCACAATTTATGAGAATTGGTCAAATTTTTTGCCTGAATCATGAAGCAGGAAAGTGACGGGGCAATGATGTTGCGTTGCGCGATCGCACACACAGAGAATGCAGTCACCAAAATGTTTCAGACCCGCAGCAACGTGGGAGCTCTGCTAGATTATTTACAGCCGAAAATGTTTTGTGAGAATCACAAATAGCACAGTGGTTAATAGTGACTGAACGTGAAAATCAGGATTGATTTGATGAATTCTTATATGGTCATTGTGCGACCAATAGCAGGCTGAGCCAGCAACTTTGCGAAAAGCGATCACGGTAAAGTATCGCCGATCGCGATTCGTAAAAGTCACTTTTTGGGGAGAGGAATACGTTTTATGCTATGTTAGTGCTCCATATCAATTGCAAAATATGCAAATCGTACAAAAGCTGTTCATACCAAGTCGTTGTCATTGTGATTGTCCGCAAAGTTGATGCTGCTCTGGCCTCTGTGTGTAACCTTCATGGGAGTATAATCAAGTTCTAAAGGAAGTCCACATGGGAGGTTTCCGTACCCGGTTGTGGCACTTGAGTCTGTTTTTTCTTATCATAAAATAAACAATACGATATTAGACCAAAGTGCAAATAATCGTCTTACAGTACTTTCCCACGCGGAACAGCCTGGCATTAGTCTGTGTCTGGGCTGGCTGGGAGTCTTTAAATTATATATACATAGTATATTTTTATCGGTCGTTTATTTTTCTTGTATTCTTCTCGCGCGACAAAGACCGCGTGGCCAAAAACGGACCGAAACAGTGTGAGCTCTCTGGTGGTAAAAAAAGCTTCGTCAAATTCAGCATGCAAAGTGCGCAGATGCTGCTGGAGCCCCACCCCCGGGGCCTGGACTCTGTTGCTGGCCACACGCAGCTGGGAGACAGCCTGCCCCTACAACACTCTGCCATGCACGAGTTGTTTATTGTGCTTTTCGGGCTTGGCCGTTTGCCAGAAACACAGAACTGCAGCGCGCATGTGCAGAGTGTCTCAATGTCTCCCGCATTCTTTTTTCGCTGGACAAGCTGGTTCATTTATTTTCTGTCAACGGTCCTGCCCCTGCGTTCATTTTTCGTTGTGTCTTTTCTATTCTGTACCTATACCTTGGCATGGGGCATGAATGTGTACATATAAGCGTTAAAAGTTTGACCATTAGCCTTGTACAGAGAAGCCAATTAGCTGATGATATGAAACATGACTACTTGACGACTGTTTTTGCGGAGGCGAGACGTGATATGGCTAAACTAAAGTTCATTATAGCTTCTGTGTACCACATGTAGAAGCCTGGCTGTTGGCGAAGAAAAAAATGTAGGCTGAGCCCTGTATGTCATCTATAAATAATATAAAAAACAATTTGTTTCTCCGGATAACAGAATCAGAAAAGTTCAGAACAAATGCGTAATCAGACAGCGATCGTAATGTGGCCACAACTGACTTTCAGCATCGACTTTTTTTCAATGTGATTGATTAGACTGGCCTGGACAAAACAGCGAGTAGTCTTATTCCATCAGGGCTTAGGCTGTGGCCCGTACAGCAACAGCATCAAGCAAACGTGATTATTCGTATGGCCGCTGTTGTTTTTTTTCGAAAACCCGCCGTTAAAGCCGCCCGGCGCTGATTTGTCCACGATACGATCAGACATTTTTTGTCATAAGACGCAGCGATGTCTTGGGCTCTCTCTTGTTCGGTGGCTGATTAGCGTTCATTCATCAAGTTCGTATGTTTCTGCAAGTCTAACTTCTAAGAAATGCGCTATGTTTTTTACTCCATCTTTTGAAACGCGATGTGTCATTCAAACCAGTGTGGCGGCTGGCGATCAGAGAGCTTTGGGCTTATACCATACTCATGTAGTCAACGCAAATGGTCAACGAAAAAGGTCAACGGGCCGGTCATCGATGAAGTACTGTATGTCCAGTGTGTTGGAGGATGCATATTTTTCCGCCATATGTATCTAAATGTACGTTGTATAGTACATCCATCAGCTCATGACACTTTTCCGGCTGAAAAGCTTGACAGGATCCAGTGCTGTTCCGGTTCCGGTTGGCTTACGAAAAAGAAAAGAAAGAGAAATCGGTTTTTAATTTATTTTTGTGCGCCGTTTTCTCTGACATTGCCTTGCGGAGGAACAATTTTTCACAACGGAACCTGAACCTCCCCAACAAAAGTGCCATGAGCTCATGGACGGACTATACACAGCAATTCGTCAGTGGTAAAATGCACACAACCACGTGCAACGCCGTTTGCGTCGACGACCAAACAATAAGCCAAGAGGTCTGTCTGGCACGTTGCCAATTAAGCACGAGCTCTGCGTATTTTCCACCCCGATTAATCAAATATATTCGCAATGTAGCGCGCCGGTTCCTTTGTTTAGTTTTAGCGCAACGCAATGTTAGCGCAAACAGTGGGCGCCCTTCCTTCCGCATTTTTCCTGCTCCACACAAAATAGTTGCAACAAAATGGACAATAATCCACTTTATTCAATGGCAAAACACTTGCTTTTCTGCAAGAGCCCAACCATGTGAGACGGTATCTCAAGACAGTAGCTGGAATTCCCAGTATGCACTATTTGTAGGTTTATGAATTCTTATTTGTGCTTCTGCTTATGGCGCATAAGCTATACGTAGTACAAGCTCTCTTGCTGCCATAACTTTGTTCTTTCATATGGGTAATAGTAGCGAAGATTCTTAATCATCGTAAAAAACCATATTTACCCGAACTGCACCAGTGCCTGTTGTTTACGCAAGACACGCGCCCGCACAACGTACAACAGCTTGGCAGGAAATTTATGCCAAGTCATTGAAATGTGCATTGGATGAAAACACGGATTTTTTGGCAGCAAAATGCTAGTGTGTTTTTCGGTGTTTATTCCGTCCTGCGGTTGTTTAAGCATCAAATTTTACTGGCACATTAAAGCAACGTACAGCAATGCCTCGTAGTGGTGAACATATCGCATTTGTTTCTTTAAATGTGTGACATTGATGAATATAACATGATTTCAGATTAGGCTTTTACCGAAAACGCGTCCCAATATTCTAAACGTGACCTATGCAATGGTAAGCAAAAGCGCAAGCCAAGCCCAACGCAAGTATTGAGCCTAAAGCGAGTGGTGCATTCGCACAGACGATGCATGACCAGGTGCACCACATCAGTGTGCGTAACCACCATCGTTATGAGGATGCAGCGCTCTAAGTCACCACAACCACTTTTAGCGCATCAGTGAATGCAAGTTTGTAGCTGGTATAAGTGCATGTACTACTATATGTATGTACTTTTACGCGTGAAGCTGCGCTCAAATATGTGTTGTGTAATGTTGGAAAACAGTCTTTTCATATTTCACGGTGGCAAAAAACAGCGGTGTTTTGGTTTCTGGGTTTGTTTCGGCACCATTGGATCCAATTCCAGTTCATTAGTTCCAGGTCTATAGATTGTACACGAGAGAAACTGGTTTAGAGAATTTTATGGCGATTTTTTGACGCTGCCCGGTTGAGACATGTTTCCCATTTGAACGCATAGAGTAAGTTTCTGTCCAACAAGAATTTTTGCGTACTTGTTGCCAGTTTCCTAACCCATTCAGCCTTGGACGTTTCTGTAACTTGTTTATGGCAAATAGTTTATTGGTAAAATTATTCGTTTTTATGTCTCAAGGCATTTGACGTTTGACAACATCAAATCAACTTTGAGGAATCACGTGTTACATTTAAATATGTATAAACAGTGTCACGCAGGGTTGGAAAAAAATTTTTTTAAACAAGTTTTTTTTTTTAAATTAAAATTTTTTTTTAAAAAGTCTGAGATTCGGGGAAATTTTACCAAATTTGCCTAAAAAACGCGCAAAATCGCGAAAAAATGCAACTTTAATTGACTTTTGTGACTTGGTTTGCATCACTGATGAAGGG
>JASAMV010002082.1:0-11431 GCA_030248065.1 Rhynchonema sp. JSB1_4
TAAATCCTGCTCATTTTTTGGCAAATAAGCTTTTCTTCTGTTTCGGTGATGTTTTTAGTCGCCTTTTGCTCCTGTGCGTAACCACTGATGTCTTTTTACTTTGGGGAGTAAACAATCTTGTATAGGTGTTTTATATGCGACCAGCATGATACCGAGAACCATATCCTGATTCTTGCCGTGCGACAGCAGGCACTTTTCTTCTTGTAATGTACATATGTACCTTATGTAATCTGCAACTTTCTACGAACACACGTCTGGTACACACATGTTTCATACAGCACAATCTGGGTCAGAGGATGGAAAACGCCGGATATTGCATCCATAAATGGGCACCAGCGTCATGATGAATAACTCTCTTGACAGGACTTCTCCTTTGTGAGGAAGACAACTTGTGGCTTCGTCGGTGGCTTCGATTTCCAGATGTGTATGTACTTACAGACACGTTCGGGTACTACTATGTCTCATGAATATCGAATGAAAGCCAGCCGTTCGTCACAAAGCAAGGATCTGTTTACAAGTGTAACCAACACTGACAATGTAGTAGGTATTATTCTCTTTTGAGACTCGATCGGTATCAGTTTGGCGTTAGGAACGTAATGCAAATTACTAACGCTTCCACAGGAGCGGTCATGCAAGTAATAACATTCAAGATAATAGTTTTTATTTGTGAAAGCTGATTCAGGATTACCATATGAGTTCGCAGCTTCACGACCGTAGATGTGTGTTGAACGCAAGTCCGCCACTATGCACTTTGATCCGGGTTAGGCTGGCTGAACCATCACAAGAACAGAGGTGTGATGCCTGATGGTCCCACTCCCTTAAGAGGGGCTGATGGTCCATATGCCAAGAGCGACGAATGGTCCCACAAAGGTCACTGGGATCATCCGGCCCTCTTAGAGGGAGACTGGGACCACCCGTCGCCCTTCCCAGCTTCACACCAAGAGCGACGGATAGTCCTGGGAACGGTCACACTAACAGAACAGAATGAATTATCAAAGTCACAATATTCAGTCTTTGGCGCATGAACAGTCATCCGTGTGTAAGTAAATAAATGAACACGGTCCGTTCTTCTCTGGCCCGATTGAACAACTGTGCCTAAAAAATGCTAGATGCGTCTTTGCCAATCTTCTTCGTTGCTGTTTATCGGTGGTGGTGCTGGAACGAAGGACCAAGCGCACTGATTGTTGTGCTCGAAGGCATACTGTCCGGCTTGTTTCCTTGCATGTTTACTACCACCATGGTATGTAAGCTGGTCGTCACCATACAGTCCTTGACGAATTATGTGGTCACGCAGCAACGCTCTCGCGCGCCACAGGCGTTGTAGATACGGCAGGGACACAAAAAATGGTGTGTCTGCGCAAGACAAACATAACACGCGAGTCGCGCGCTAATACGATCGATAATCAAGTAAAAATGCTGTAGCAACCGAACGGCTGGGTGAAAAGTGATTACATTTTGTTGAAAGTACCCTCAGGCAATGAACATTTCAATGGTCGACCCTTATCTACATGCGACACATTGTATTCTTGTAGCTTCTAATCAAATCAATTTTGCTAAATTTTCGCTCTGGTAATGAGGCTGTATCTTTATGTGCACAACGCCCCGCGCGCTCGCGTTGCTGCGTGGCCACATAATTCGTCATGGACTGTAGATCACAGTTGGTTCGCAATCAAAACTACAGCGTGTTCATACGTCCATTGTTCGTTCGAGTGCAGTCGCTTCACACACAACTGTAGCTGAAAGGGAACAATGGAAAGTATGCTATACTTTTTCAAGGCCCAATGTGGTGTCACTGATCTCATGAGAGTCTTTCCTGGTGTTTTCTTTTGGTTATTTTTTCGAATTTCGATACGTATAAGTAGGTATCTACATATTTATGCTTTACTCACACTACCGAACGTAACCAACTTAACCTACACTTCAACAACACATGGCCTTGAATTCACTTTTGTTGTACTGCTGATGATATTATCGTATACGCACATGCACACCGCAAGCTCTGCTCTGTAAATCAATAACTTAGGAATAAAAAAGGTTAAACGTATGAACCGTTGAAACTTTGAGATGCGACGTTACGTTCATAGTGCTTGTTGCCCTGCAACGACATAAAACATGGTTAAGTTGCAGTATGCCAAGTTTTAAAATGGTTTTTTTCTACACAACGACTATAAACGGTCGGGTCGACACACACAATCATCACTCAACGACCAAGGTCTTTGACATATCCGTGCAGCACGCAAACAAAACACTACACAACATTTAAGACATATCAAACTTTACATGCATGCGCTGAACTAGCGCAAATGTCAGGCAAAATTTATCTTTCAAGCCATGCTCTACGCATTCACACTACTTTTACCAACGATCGTTAAGCAACATTATCGTTCAGCACACGCACACCGGCCTCAGGTTCAGATCATATCACACATCAATGCGATCCGAAATTTCACCAGCGTGTCGGCACTACCAGTAGTTAATCATCGTATCGGAATTTTCATTATTACACAACATCGTGCGTGGGTGTCAAAACAGAGCCCCACCCTCCCGTATTGTCTGCTCAATCAACCACATCACACCAAGTATGTACACGCCCATTTATCCACATAACATGTCTTCATTTTGTCCGCAATATCCCTTTCCCAATACCCCGTCGCTGTGTTCAATCCCTTGCCAACGCCCGACTGGTCTTGTTGCACTGGCGTATAGCAAACGTGTGCACATGCGATTTACGTGTATTCATGCTCAAAACTGGGTCAAATAGCATAGTCCGTGTGTAGTGGTCCAATGGAAAGTGTATCCCGTCCAAGGGTGGCACACCAATAGGGTCTGCCCTGTTCGGTCCTTCCCAAGCACCTACTTGATCAGGATCTGCGAGTATAGTTTCATGGTGGTGGTGACTGATAACAAACTCCAGCATCACTCTTACCACCTGCATGCTCAGTCTACGTCACGCGCTGACTGACCCGATGGCCCTATTGTGTAAGGGTGGGGTAGGACGTTATTAAAATATTGATACCACCTATTCGTCTGTGCATAGTACTTCCCAAACGCGATTAACATACATGTGGTGACGGCAGGATATCAGTGCACAATGCATGTGTATTAGCCTCAATGTACACATGCGCGCATGCAATGTGTGTTAGCAGAGTGCGCGACCCAGTTTTACATGTGTATGTTAGTAGTGCACACATGCACATTTGAGTCCAGTCTAACGTGTTTCCTCCTAATGCAAACCTCAT
The DNA here is from genome assembly GCA_030248065.1 of Rhynchonema sp. JSB1_4. Lineage (NCBI taxonomy): Eukaryota > Metazoa > Nematoda > Chromadorea > Monhysterida > Xyalidae > Rhynchonema > Rhynchonema sp. JSB1_4. Next base: position 3,240 of record JASAMV010002082.1, read on the forward strand.
CTGCATACATACATACATACCTGCCAAAGTGTGCACATGAATGTCTTTGAGAATTGGCGATTCAAACAATTATACCGCATCTTGCATCACCTGTGCACACTAACGCATACTGATCGAGTTATTGGTTATCGATCGGCGTTTTCACGTCGTTTCGTTTCGACTCTGTCTCTTTCCATTACTTTAAATTCTCTGGTGATCTATGATCCCCTCGTATAGCGTTGTAGATTTTGTTTTTATCTTATTGGTCGGTTAAATTGTGATGTGTTTATCTTCCATATACCAGTTATTACATTGCAACATGGGCTGTGGCTTGGCTTGACTTTTTCTTGGCCTTACCTTCGTTCGCATGATTTTTTTAACGAAATTTCCTTTCAAACTAAAAGAGGTATGATGTAATGTAACCTCGCTTGTGATTTTATGACACCGCAAGGATCATAGACGCCGGAATTTAAAATGACACTGTATTTCATTGCAACAGGTTATTGCCTGAATGTACATTTTTGGACTTGTAGTCAGAGCACTTCATGTCAGGAAAGGTCATCCGAATGATCTTAATTGACCTACCAAAACGTATAGCTTCTACGTTTCAGTCTGTCAAAGTCAATGCACCTTCAAATCCTGTACCCGGTACCATCGATCAATCCATTAACAAATTGTTGTTGTTCTCACGACACTCGACGAATTTAAAAGTGCATCGAATCTGATGAAGGTTTATGATTCAATTAACTTATCACGCTTCAATGTACCTACATGTAGCTTGTACAAACACACACACACACGTACAAGTTACTGCTGCAGGTGTAACGTCAATCAACGTTAATTGCTTTCATGAACGGTACATTTGTTTACGCGGAGTTTCACCTTGGTTTCGGCCCAGTCACGCATTTTGTTGACGAATCTTTCGAGCTGCTTGACTTTCTTCATCTCTATCATGAGCTCACGTCAGTATAACTGTGTAACGGCCGTTTGCCTCCAATTAACATGGAAAGTCATAAAAAACGGGGACAGCCGGCCGTTTGTCAGGTCTGCCAAGTTTTGCATGTCTGACTGTTTGCATGACTGCCAAACAAGTAGACATTTCGTCCTTGACATCCAGCCAAACCCAAGCCACCCGACGTTTATCTCCACATCTCCTGAACTGCTGTTGAGCGATGAGGTTAACTGGTGCCTCATTGCTGTGTGGCAGCAGTGCAACAAATATCGACAGTATGCCCGCATACCTAGATTGGCTTTTTACTTTGTGATCTGATGCGGCAGTGGTGCTTTGAGCTTCGAGTTTGGTGCAACATTGGCGAAGTTATGAGGTCGTACTGGAATGCTAAATATGTCTGCGGACCATTCTGAGTACGTAGTCCACTCCTTGTTTCTGGGGCACTGCGCCCACTGTGTTGTTTCAGTTGTTTATGCCAAATTCCGACATTGAAATCAGACATTCACAGATGTTTCTAAAAGTCATTTCTAATTTGCCGCAGTTTTCTGGGATAAAAAATGCGATTATATGTTTCTGCGCTCATACAGTTGAGCTGTGTCTCAGCCACGCATCTGTGTGATTTCACGTCATTTCGATATCTTGTCGTCGCATACCAGCACCGTACCACCAGCGGTGTCGCGTGTTTCACGTGTTTCGTTTGTGTGTCACATGACGCGCGCTGCATTGCGTACGCCGCTAATCAGCCTGCTCTATCCACGTACATATATGTAAAAGTCGATTTTTAATTCTCCTGTTCTTTTCCGTGTCTATTTTACGACCAAAGCAGAACATGAGAACACAGCACTGCGGTGCTACCAAATATTGTGCCTATAATTCCGGTGCACAAGACAGATATTTGGGTCAGATTTCGAAACGAAAAGGAACGCGATAGTTTGACAAAACATTGTTCTTGTTGCGCACCATGTGCACCGTTAACCAATGTTACGTTGGTTTGTTGAAAAACACATGAAGCTTGGATAGGAGGTTGCGCCCATGTGACAGGAAAACAAACAAAACTAACGATTTCAGCAAAGGACGTCCGTCTTCTTAAGTGTTGTTGTTGAAAATTGACACAATTCAACTTTAAACCCAACATGCAACCGGATCCCGGTCGCTGAACGCTGGACGATTATTTGCTTTCTGCTCCATCAACTGACCCATCAGGAACATTTTAAACTGATGGGACCAATTGCTTTGCAATCGCCACTGGTGCCATTACTGTTGAGCACCTTAATTTGGTCGGCATCGGGCTTCGGCTGTCCCAGGGAATTGCGATCAATATGTGAATGTGATCGGGCGTTCGGTGGCTTCAGAATCGACTGCTATCGGTGAGCTGTACACAATTTGGTTCACATTTTTTACTTCAAGAATGTGTTTCCGATAGGACACCAGTTGGTCTTGATTAAGTTGATAAGTTCTGATCGACACCAACTCGGCTGATGCAAACTTTTCAATCCAAATGGTGCTTTGGTCCAGACATCAGAAATTGTTCGTGTGCGTCGTGCAAGGTTAATGTTACACCCATTGCCCAATGTTCAGCAATGTCGATGTGAACGATCTAATCGAATTACTCCAACCCGAACTGGACGATTTGGTGGAGGATTCTGCTGAAGATGATGGCACCTTTATGATCACCGAATTGAGACTACGCGCGCTCAACATCACAACGATACCAGATGGATATTTCGGCGAACTTAGGATACGAAAACTGGATCTGTCTGGGAATCGAATTGTCAAGGTCAGTATTGATGCGCATGCTTCTTTTGTTAGTGCTGGGTAAGAAGAACACACTTGGCAAAGCATTCAAGAGCTGCCACCTGACGGATGGAAGAGAGAATCGAGCTATACAATGTATGTATAGGTACTATGTATATCCACGATATCTTGATGTGTACTGTAACATCAGGTTGATGACAACGCATTCGTGGGTCAATCAGACTCACTCGAGTCTGTCAATCTCGCCAACAACACCTTGACCAAATGGCCGATCCTGAGTGGTTACCCTGAGCTCATCAGTGTGGATGTGAGTGGCAATCAGCTGCTATCGATCACACCGGGTGCGTTCGGCAACTCAACCAATCTACGAGTGCTCAAAGCGTCGCACAACAGCATTTGCTCGTTGGAAAGGTGTGTGTGAGTTTAGCGGAAATTCAGGGCGTAAAAATGTGGGATCCTGCGCGAGCAAACAGGCTTTGGTCAGTTTCTACATTGCCGCTGAACTGGCAAGCTCACACATGCATGAACTTGCTTCTGATGTCCTGACTCCATTCCAGCTGAGTGCACAATTTATAATCACTACATGGACTCTTCAGAAGCGAAGGTAATCAAAAACTTACCCAACACAGGACTGCGTTGGACGAAGTTCGTGAATCAATCGAGATGCTTGACCTGTCGCACAATTGTCTGATCGCGATTCCGGCACAGAATCTGCGCAACGCCGATCGATTGACGCACATCGACCTCAGTCACAATCGACTGCCCGAAGTGTCCAATATGCAGTTCATGAACCTGCCGAGCTTGAAAGAAGTGAGCAAGTAGTGAACGCCTCGGGAACTGACATCTAATCTTGTGATCTATCCCGATTTTGCGAGTGCAATCGCTTTCAGTGTGAAGTTGTGTAATCGGCCACGCACGTGTTTTCATCCAACAAAATGCCATCCCTTCCGCCCAGGTGCGTCTGACGAACAATCGCATCACGGCCATCCGTCCTCTGGCATTCATGAACGTACCCAATCTTCAGCGGCTGTATCTAAATCGAAATGCCATTCAAGTGCTCAGGCCTGGCAGATTTCAAGGCTTTCGACGATTGAGGGTGCTTGATCTCAGTGAGAATTTGATTGAAAAGGTACGCTGGGCATCCAATCACCAGATGTTTCACGATAATCTATGGTTAGTGACGTTTCAGATTTCATCATCGACATTCAAAGAAGTCGAGAACCTGCGACAGCTCTATCTCGATCACAACGCCATTGAAAGTGTCGAAACATTAGCTTTTAGTGGATGCCCGAGATTGCAAGTGATCACCATGACGGTTAGCACAATCCATACAAACATATAGAGTGACAAGCTCTTGCAAAAAATTACTTCAAACATTTTCTTCCAGAGCAATAATCTGTCAACAATTTATCGCAATGCATTCGATTCGTGCCCGCAGTTGACGGCGCTGCATTTGTCGAACAACAGCTTGACCAGAATTGGTATGTCTAAATCTTAATTTTTTAGCCTCATTCCCAAAGCTTGACGAGACGCCAGCCACTTCTCATGTCTGCAGGTCGCGGCATGCTCGAGGGCATGCGCAATGTGCAACAGCTGCGTTTGGACGACAATCTGCTCACAGACCTGGCCCCGGACGCATTCACGGCCACACCACTCGTCACCACATTGGATCTGGCCGGAAATCGACTGTCGCATCTGCCAGATGATCTGTTTCTGCCGTTGACACGACTCTTCTGGCTGGACCTCAGTCGAAATCGATTCACCACCTTTCATTCACGATCATTTCCGGCCAAACTTGGCACGCTCTTGTTGCACGGTAGGTGTGATTGGATGGATCTGTTGTATCAGGTCACTCAAATTTCTTCAGCTGTTTTAGATTTCAAATTTCTGGCTTAATTAAACATTGCAAGTTCGCTTATGAATTTGATCGTGACAAGACGAACCATGTCCAGCCATTGATGGCCACACAGACGTGATTTACGATAAATACTGTGATCATCTTTTCGACTGCTTCAGGCAATCCATTCGTATGCAACACGTCACTCGATTGGTTCTTAGCCTATCTGGTCGACAACAACGTTCGCACGTTTCTGCCCGGGCAGCCGGATGTTGTGTGTGCCGGTGAGTCGATGAAACATCAACTTACGTTCAGTGTGCCAGCTAGTTTTTGAAATGAAATCATGGAAACGTTTTCAGCACCTCCCGAACGACAAGGGGTGCGTTTCAAGGAGCTGATGATCGAGCACGCAAATAAAACATTCCGCAGCGCTGTCAAAGGTTGGTGTTGCACTTTGCACCTCACCCAACACATGTAGTTTTAGTTGGTCTTACCGAAGGCAATAATGTAGATACGGTACAGTAGTATCAATGTATCCAAACCGCACCCAAATTATGACATGTGCCCACCATTGGTGAAAGGTGGTCGTGTTGTTTAGTTCTCACTTTAGAAACTGCTTTCGATCAGGCTACAAATCACTAAAGATTGTAACTTCCACCCGCAGCCTGATTCGTTCGCCGGCTGAGCATTGAAAATTCAAAAAAATCGTGCCACCCGTGTGAGCATAGTGTGTGTTTTTTGTAAAAGCTTTGTGTCAAGAGAGTTCGGACCTGCGTGTGCTGTGCTCCTCACGCGGATGCCACTCTATTTTGAATGCTGCAACTATAGACTAGTGATGTTTTATTTTCCACCCCAAATCACGTACAGAATTGGCACCGATCGGTCGACAGAACGACTTCAATCAACTTCTGCCCAACTGGCTGGGCATATCGAGCTTTCCGACTCTACCTCCACCCCCACCACCCACCACCCCACCATCCCACATGCACCAACCCACCACTGCTCACCACGGTATAGAATTGGTGATGTTTCACTTGTAGTAGTAGTTTGTAGTAGATCTTTCACCTCTATGAGTGTCTCTACGTAAATGTGCACTATTAGTTCTTTTATTCTCGCCACTTTGCAGGGCTCAATCAACAGCCGACATTATTCGGTGCTCAACCGCAATACCCTAACCTTCCTGATATCGATTTGAGCAAGGTTTGTGCAACACATTAAGTCCCCGTCCCCTTCGTGTTTCTCTAGCCTCCATTTTGATGTTTCAGATCCCACCGAGTCTCATACGTCACGTGATCGATGGGGGTCAGATCCCGGGTGTGCCCAAGCACATACTCGACCAGATTGTTGCCAAATACACACAGAAACTCACCGCTGGCCATCCGGCGTTTAATAATGGGGGCGGAGGAGTGGCTGGCTTAAGCACCACCGGCACAACGGCCATACCGATGGAGCTGTTGCGAAAATTAATGGCTGCTCGCGGACAGACAACTGCAGGTAGTATTTACGGACAGGCCATGTGGTTTATTTACTGTAACAACATGCACAGTTGATTGATTGGCAAGTACATATCTGTGTTGTTCTTGAATATGTGGCCTACGTTCAAACAACAAGTAACCGCTTAACTCGTTAGCGATGATCACTGCAGGTTACTCCCCTGCTGCCACCTCCCCAGTTCCACCATCCTCCCTGGCACCCACCACTGATGGCTCACAGTCACCTGCCATCATAACCGGGGTGCCGACTGGAGAGTTGATGAATCGGCTGCCTCCCGATTTCGATCTCGGTCGTTTACCGCCTGAACTGCTCCAACAAGTTTGTAACACCGTATTTTTCAGTTTGTGAAACATCAGCCTGATGCACTTAATGTCCTGTTCAGATTGCTTCGGGTCGTCCACTAGATCTGGCGTTGATGCCCGCCGATCTGTTGGAGGCATTCGTCCGACACAATCCAGATCTGGCCGATAGAGTCAATTCGGCGCTCAAGAAACACCAGGAACAAGGTCTGTGAGTTTGAATGACACTGCTGCCCTGCATATCAGTACCATGCGAGCCTATCCCCACCTGCCCTTAAAGGTGCTGGTTAACAACCATTCGACCGCGCTTGATCTTGGGGGGTAGTATATATAGGCAAAGTTTGGACATGGTATTACTCGACGCTAATCTGGCGAGCCGATTGGTTGCTTCCTGATGTTTCACGGCCACGTTGAAGTTTGCCCCTAGTGAAAAAACCGAAAAAATTTGAAATGCCTGCTGTGACACTAGTAGGCTGTTTCAAAGTTTGATACTGGAGTGACGGCAACCTCCAACATTGTGGCAAAAAACCGCAATGCACAACAGCTATTGAAACGCCCGCAGCCCCGTATTGTTAAATAAAAAATAAAAAGTTTCAGAAACCTGGTAATTTTTGTTAGGATTTTGTCCTTGTATAATTTTAAGCATCTGTGGTGAATGAATAAGTTGTCAATTACAAATAAAAATCCTCTAATTATCAAGTCCCTTGTTTGTGCTTCCCAGTTTTCAAAACCCTACACAGCTCACACAATGTTTACCACAACATGCGCAAGGCAGCCTTTCCAATGCGCGCACACACAAAGATTACTGTGTTGTCGCTGTGCCGACTGTGTGCTGTCGTTGTGTGTGCGCTTTGAGAATGGCTGCCTTGCGCATGTTGTGGGGTTTTGAAAACTGGGAAGCACAAACAAGGAACTTGATAATTAGAGAATTTTTATTTGTAATTGACAACTTATTTCATTCACCACAGATGCTTAAAATTATACGAGTGCAAAATCCTACCAAAAATTACCAGGTTTCTGAAACCTTTTATTGTTTTATTCAACAATGCGGACGTTTCAATAGCTTTGTGCATTGCGGTTTTTGCCACAATGTTGGAGGTTGCTGTCACTCCAGTATCAAACTTTGAAACAGCCTATTCATGTCACAGCAGCGTTTCAAATTTTTTCGGTTTTTTTCCCCCTCCAACGTGGCCGTGAAACATCAGGAAGCAACCAATCGGCTCGCCAGATTAGGGTCGAGTAACACGATGTCCAAACTTTGTTTATATATTCTATCCCCAAGATCAAGCGCGGTCGAAGGGTTGTTAACCAGCAGCTTTAATGTTTCAGGCTCTGCTCATTTCGCAACGCAGCACGGTGCCGACGCCTGCCCCGTACATCCCGCCCCATTCCGGGCCCACATTCGCGCCCTACGATCTCAGCGCCATCGATCGGCATACGGTAGACTTTGAAGCGCCAAATTCGAACTCCAATTCTAACCAATGGACGCACACCATCATCGGTCTGGCTTGCATCGGATGTTTTCACCTGCTTGGTCCTTCTCTATTTCTGTTGTCGTCACCAACGGCAACGGGCCGGATCGCCGCAGAATTCGACAGGCACACAACGAAACGACGGGCAACACCAGTGATGACCTCATGATGGACAGGGGTGGTCCGTCAATGGGTGCCAAAGTGTTCCCTCCATTCAACATGCCCCCTCCACCACAGACCCGCTTCCACGGTCGCCCGCCCGATATGCACCCAAACAGGACTACACAATCGAACACACAGGGCAAATTCGCACCTCCGAGAGAGGCCGGCGTGTTTGACCCCTACCCAACGAGCTGTGTGGCTGCAACACGATACTGTGGGCAGAAAGTAGGAGAAAGTGATTT
>JASAMV010002083.1:0-21669 GCA_030248065.1 Rhynchonema sp. JSB1_4
CATTCAGTTCAATCAGTCTAGCAATTGATTGATCGATGAGCGGTGAACAAGCGACAGCTCAATGAATCTAAATCGATAAATCACCCAATCAACATCGCACCGTTTTCGTGCAAGAACGCCACAGCCTGATTCAGTTCGGCGTTGTCCCTGAACGGTCGTCCGAACTGTGTGACCATGCTCTGCTGCACAGCCAAACGGAACTGGTCACCCGACAACACCGGGTCTTTGCCTTTCGACTTGCGCTCATCGCTCAACGACGCTATGATCTGCATCAAGGATAAATACAGGGTGACTCAAATGTTTCTCCACCTAAAATTAGGACGAAAATTTTAATCACCGACCTCTTCCATTGCCAAGTAGGATGCGGGAATCATCTGTTCGAGCAATCGTTCCTTGCTGCCCGGGGATCGTTGTTCGTACGCAGTGCTGAAAACAGACAAAGACAGTGAAAAGTCACGATCAAAAACAAGCACTTTGTGTAGCGCATGGGGTCAAAATTATTATTATCTTATTCATTTTTTATCGGTTGTACCTGTATATCAACTGACAGAGATGTTGAATGTTGTACCGTGACTTGCACGACACCACCACACTCTCGACGCAACGAGGCAGGCCCTTCTTGTCGTGGTCTTGCACCGCCACAAAGCGCTCTGCAAATCCGCAAATCCATATTGTGCCGTGATCATAATGTCAGATGCAGAAATGTCTGCTAAAGATGTGCAATACACGTACAGCAAGATAACACGACATTGCGCACTAACCTCTGATAATCTGCTGTAAATCGTCCACGAAACTTGCCGGAAATTTCTTTTCGTTTGACAACACCTCGTCGAAATGTGTGCCCACAATGATCACGGGCGAGCCGGGTGCACGAGCCTGCATTGTTGCACAATATACAGTACACACATAACTCATGATACTGTGCAGCAAATTGCGCAATAATGTGCTCAGTGTTAATGCGCAGTGTTGCGCGATAGTGCTAAGGCTGTGAGCAGATAAACGCGGAATGGCAGATTTCTGATTTCCACATTCCGCGTTTATCTGCTCACCTTTGCGGAATTTTGAATTTCTGCAAGTAAATTTATGCTTTTGGTCAAACCTCTCAGTTGCTGTTTGCGTTAACACGCAACATTTTGAGTTCAGCACGCTGGAAGTTGTCATCGTCACCCAAGCACGCACCATTCCGCAAAGGTGAACAGATAAACGCGGAATGCGGAATGCAGAAATCTGCCATTCCGCGTTTATCTGCTCACCAATTTCCGCATTCCGCGTTTATCTGCTCACAGCCTAATGCAAATTAACACTACATACTATTGTGCAACATTGCATATTAACAGAACATTGTTCTGCGCAACATTGCACATTAACACAATACAACATTCTGCAATATTTCAGAATAATAAGCCAGCAATAATGCGTGGGCCCACCTGAATATTCACCAGCCATTGTTGTATCTCGTCAATACCAGCTTCACCATCCGTAATCCTCCACACAACCAGGTACAGCGATCGACGTGACAGGAAATACTGGTGTGTTGCGTAGTATTCACGCTGTAATATGTAGCACTGGATGAAATAACAGATACACAACATTGATTGAGCTAGGTTATTTGCATCATACGTAAGTAACATCTCAAATGCAGGCCAACTCAGCACTCCATCCTTGAGAAGTGTCAGTAAATCAGTCAGTAAGTCAAGGTGCGCTGTGAATTTGGTGTCGTGAGGATTTAATGGCGCAGTAGACGGAATATCCAGTGGTAACTCAACCAGAGATCACAACTGACAAAAACTCAACCAACCTGTCCACCAAAGTCCCATGTCCTAAACGTGATCGGCCCATAGGTGTGAATTCCTTTGGCCTTTTTCGGTTCGTAGGTCCAATCACTCACATCCACCCCGACCGTTGATATGTTTGTGCCTTTGGCCGTCTTGGCACCGATGTTTTTGTGACCCATGCGTTTGGCCCACGTCTGCAATGTGGATACATTGTTGGTGTTTTGCGCAATATTGTGACTGTTGAACATTATTGTCACGCAAACAACGATTGCCAGCTAGTTTTTTATAAACTGAGAGCCCGATTATCGCATGCGACCACACTCCCATTGCACTAATGTTAGCTTCTCGCTAAGACAAACACTCAGACAGAATTTTGATACCTATAACAGGCATGAAAGCGGAATGGAAAAGTTTCCGAAATGTGGCATGCATGGCCTGTGAATTGGCGTTCTACTGATCACATGTGCCGAACGTGGGTATGCCGTGGCCTAATTTACTCCGAAACTCAAACTTATTCGCGGAGCGCCCACAAACCAAACACACCAACTGAAACGACTAAAAAAATTAGGGATGGATTGTGTGTGTACAAATTCCACCGAAAGATCATGTACAGATCTCAGCGTAAGGTTGGGGAACGTGAAACACACCCAACGAACAACACACCGCACTGCAGCGATTGTCGAAAGGTTCCAGACGTGCTGCGATCACCGAGGCAGGCACTATGTAGTGGTGATCAAGTTGAGATGGAACTCAAACTTTTGCGACTATGTATATATCATCGGTATGCACTGGCGCACTACATGTCTCCACCGAAGGTGCGTTCGTTGTATTGGAGCTGGCGTCACAAAAGAAGGGGCCCGAACAGCCAATGAGTATCCATTGCCGCAAGCCACAGCAACATCCATCACACCCAAATGCAAATCTACTTTCGTGGCCCAGCACAGCAAATCATGTAAATCATCTAGCCACGCAGCTAATTGTGATGTGGTTGACTCAAATCGTTTGTTCAGCAGGCTCCAAAAATAAAGTGCACAAACGACATTAAAGTCGTCAACCACTTTACAATAGGCCACTGGCGCACAGCACGCACGCATGCATTAGCAAACACTGCCGTATATGGTTCGAACCGATTCATCAACTTCCTGGGCCCCGGTCGCATAGGATACGAGTGACTCGGTGAAACTGAGCACAGCGCGTGTCAAACTCTGGTCACGTGGCTTGGATCTGGCTGCCAGAGGTGGGGAATCTGGCCTGGCGGTCTGCCAAGTGTCGGCCAACATCGCCGACTGGAATACATATATACTGGACGTGAAACATCACACACTTATCGACACTACACCCACCCCGTTGCAGTCAGGTTTTGAATGCTCCAGGCTTTCTTTGTGACATTTATAATAGTGAAAGTGATAGGAAATGCAGACGTGAGAAGTATACAAAGCATTGCAAAGTGATAGTGAAGTGAATGCAATGAAGAGGCTTAGTGTGATTATTCAGTCCTTTCACCTCTTGCGATCAAAAATACGTTTACAACATCAGACTTGGGAAGAGAGATTTTGTCATGAGAGAGAGAGAGACGCCTGATGCAAAAGACGTGCGCCAAGCCCATGCCCGATATCAAACTTGGTAATGGGTCCTGCTTGGTGCCGTGACCAAAATCAATCCAATTTGGATCACCAAGTTTGATACCATTTCATGTCTTTGTCACAAACAGTCATCACCGCCAGCCTACAAAGGGGATGGAAAAAGTCATAACATCATTGGCCCAACAGCCTCCATACTGTCTAGTCAAAAGCGGACGGACGAAAAGCAATAGATGTCAATTGGTGATGTTTCAAAATCGTCATGCATACATATAAGTATACTAACTTCACTGGGCTGTTTCTTCAACGTCACAGTGCCGTGCTGTCGCAGTTGTTCCAACAGCGATGTCTTGCCAATGCCTTGGATACCAACAATCATCAATTTCATGCGAGCGTATGGCTTGGAGCTGCAGAATAATATCTTTCTTAGATGAAACATCAGCCTGATAGCCTGAGTAAGTGATGAACCATACTTGTACTGTAACGCGCATGTAATTTTTGAAAGTACATGCACCATAAGGATACACGCATGCACACGTGTCAATAAAAGAAACATAAAAAATAAAACAAACTTATCACTCACTCTTCCAGGACACTCTTCAAATATCCAACAATGTCCATTGTCTTGTATTTTTTCGATTCCAGCATCGTTTTGATTGGTTCGTCCAGTGAACAGCCTGTGATCATCATTTTGCATAATCATTTTGCCTTTATCTTAGTAGATTGAGGCTACTACAATAAGGTGAATCATGTTTTATGAAAGAATATCTTGCGTTACCCGTTTCGACCTGACTTCACAGACTGGCGGTGCACCAGGTCATCGTCAGTGCGAACGCAAATGGCTACGCGCCCATATCAGAAGTGATCAAAAGGAAGTGCTTGCAAAAACCGATTGTCGTGTGCACATTCCGTGTGTTCAAATAATGAAATGATGCTTGTCGACCGAATAGCACAAAAGTTTATTAAATACTGACGGGGGGGAAACCCTGCGAAACCAAACAAAGCCAAACGAACGAAACATCGGTATTCAATAAATTATTGTGGTAATTCGGTCGACAAAATCATTCATCATTATGATCAAAAGGAAGATTGAATGTCAAAATCCACATGCCGGTCAGCGTCAGATTCCACAATTTTGTCAACAGCCCCATTTCAGGCGGCAACGAGCACAAATCAACGTTGCTGGACAGATTCAGGACCGAGAGGGCTGTGAGCTCGCTGATGTTGGACGTGACACTTGACAGTTGGTTGCTGCTTATGTCCAACATTGTCAAACATGGGAATTGCAGACGTTGACGTGACGCAGGCGAACCCAATGAAGGCTGTTTCTCGGCTGACTGCAAAGAATTGGGGGTAGTGTACATAGGTGAAATGGAGACTCAAATGGTGGTATATAAATCAGACATAGGTAATTCCTGTTGTGCACGATGTTTTGGCTGCCCGTCTCGATATCTGTTTTCAGAGACGCGCGGTACATCCCGTCATCGACCGCATCATATAGCCAAGCGAGCACAAAAAACACAACATCTGGTTTCATGGCCACGTAAGTGCAAATGCACGAAGTATCGCTAGCGCAGCTATATGTAGCTCAATTCACAAAACAAGCGCGCGCCTAACCTCCTTCGTGGCGTCACTCCGTCTTCGTGACGCCCTCTTCACATCGTGCAGCGTCGGTGTCTGCGCCACGTGCACACATATTTTGTCCAATCTATTGCCAGCGACAATCAGCGTTCGCAGATTGTCCAATCGTGTGTGCCGTCTGTGCATGCACATCAACACGCCAACACCAGATGCAGCTGACGCCGATGTTGTCACGGTCTCGGATCTGATAAAACTGGATCGATGTCAAAATTGGTGACCGCATTGAACTTCTCCTAGTCACGTGACTTTTTTCGGGTCATCCTCATTTCGTCACACTATAAACTTTAACTAACAAATCAGCGTAGGAGTTGCTGCGTGGAGGAAGACTTTTACGCTGGTCAAAACTAGTACCAAGCGTCAGTGACTAAATCACCATTGAAGAAACGCAGGTCGGTCACCTAGTTTGATATCGGCGTTATAATGAAACGGTGTTTCAATATTAGCGCAGAAATCAAATTCTCTCAAAACGTGCACCATCGCCTAAATGCCTATACCTGACAACGGACGGGGCCCTTGGCATTCTGGCTGTGGATTGCGATCTGCGTTTCGACGTCGGACTACGACTTCGTTGTATCACACCAGCCCCGCCCGTTTGTGCAGCCGAGCCGGTCACTGTTGTTGTGACTGACATCGATGTGGGATCACAACCGTACAAATGGCATTGACCGTACTCGGCCGGTGTTAGACGGATTTGACCGAACCTGCGATGGTGCAATGGAGTTATGAAAGGGGATGAATCGTGCAGTTTTGGTTGTCGGTTTCGCCCTGTTTTCATAGACGCTGTAAATGAACGATGTGGTCGCGTGACCACGAAACACAGAACATGTATAACGTATAGGTACAGCGCACGGTAGCAGCTTTCGTTTTTCTGGTATTTTTGTGGACCAAAATGCCTGTTGGCAACATGGACTACCACCCTTGCGGTCAAATTGCACAGGAACAATAAAAACATGCCGATGGGGATGATGCTGTCAAGCTTAATCCCCTCTGCCATCAGTCCCCCTGACCATTGACTGATTCGATTTCCACTCAAATCCAGATGTTTCAATCTCGGTGGATATTCACAGACAGACGCCATTGTGGTCAGTTGGTTGTTGGCCAGATTCAACCTGGTTAACGCCGGAGTGACACATGGTAGACAATCCGGCACTTTCGACATTAGGTTGTGACTGAGATTCAGTGATGTCAACATTGAACGTTGACGACGTGGGAATGCGGACACAGCTGTGGGCACGTCAACCTGTAGCATGGTGAAATAGACCTGTTATTATGTGTGCGTGAAACATCACATCATCTCAGTTACTGTGCTGAAAATTGGGTTATAGAAAAATTGCACCCGAATCAGCATTGGTGTGCAGTCCTGCACGCAATCAGCATTGCACGTCTTTAAAAAATGGTGAATGTTCTTCCAATTGACCGGAAAATGGCGGGTCCAAATTGATGCACTACATGGAGGACACACTGTTGATACAGTAACCGACCGGTTGTGGTTGTATGCCGGCCACGTGTGCCGCTGTGGCTGCCAACGCTGCCTGTTCATCTTCGTCACACACTTTGCTCAACTCAACACTCCGCTGCCACAGATTGTGACGCTGCAGTTGTTGCACGCTGATGTTGTCGTCGGCACAGATACTTGCTGTTAGACCTGTGGGTGAAACATCACAATGGTCTTATTGTGAGCATATGGTCGGTCGGTCAGTGAGACAGTGTGCACTATCAAACTTGATCCGGTCATGCCTTGGTCATAACGTGACTTTCGTGTCAAGAATGTTTCGAGATTTACTGGTGCCAGTAAGTTTCGTCCGACTTGTTCCCAGAGTCTAAGAAACAACTCTACACTGGTCAATGGCCCGTATAAGTCTCCTAGCATCGTGCAAAAATGCACATGGGCAGAGACAGATCACGATCCGATCCGTGATCACCAAATTTGACAGCGGCAATGATAAACACACATTAGACAACACCAGATTACAACAGTGTGCACCGCACAGCCATCTAGATCTAACCCTGAGCAGTGCGATCACGTGATGTTTCATGTTGTGTGTGTTGTTCCGGCCCTGAGTCACTGCCGGCACTGCGATTCGACAAACGACTGACAGCATCGAGGGGGTCCGTGTCGACAGAAAGACGACCTGAACGTGGCTTATGGATTTGTTTATGTTGTGACCAGAAAGGATCGCAGCCGAACCAACTACAGTGTCCACAACCACTCACGAACCTGCGTACCTCACGTACATACAGTACGTTTGAATGACCAGCTCTGTTGCGTTGGGAGACCACAATAAAATGAAATTACAAGATCAACACAAGTCAAAGCCTGGAAGTGGGGAATGTAGAAAAACGGGACTATTACCTTTTTTCATATAATCTGACATAACAATCCGGTAATAATATTTGCTGACCGTATACCAAGCAAATAGTCAAAATGAACAAATCTAACTTGAAGACGTCAGTGACCCCTGCTTGTTAGCGCCAGTGGCCAGATCAACAGCACTTGAACCCGTGATTTGCAAGGAATGGTCATTGACCCAAGATGGCAACGATTGGAGACGATTAAAGCTGAGATTGAGATCTTTGAGTTTGGGTGCCAACCACACGACCAGGGGCAGGTGTTGCAGACGATTGTGCGACACGTTAAGGGCCTGAAACAGTTGTTTCACGTCTTTATGGCCCATTTTTTTAAACCTTCCAGTGACTTTCTTCTGCATGATTCTCAAGCCCTGTCCTGTACATACAGTATGTACATAGATGTACTGTACGTGCTGAATAATTCTGAGAGCCATATTTTAACATTCGGACGTCGACGAAGGCACGTTAATTACACAAACCGACTATGTATCTGTAATTCCACTTTTAGGCGAAGGATGTTAACGGCATCACAACAAAGAGGGCACACAAGAATGTGCTGCCAAATGAGCACACCTGCAAGTTGGGCAGCTGCGTGAACATTTCCGGCGGCAACGCGTCCAGCTGATTGTTCTCGATGTGAATCTCCTCCAGCACACCACATGCCCAACGCTCATTGGCCAGCACTGAAACATCAGGTTGCTTGCTGTCAAACTTGGTAGCTTCGGTTTTGGTCATCACACATGATGACAGGATGTCTCGAGAGTCATGCCATAAACCGTGGTCATACACGCAGTATACGTCGAGCAACCACTAGCCTTGAACAGCCGATATCCTATTCTTAGCGGCGTTGAGTATCCTCAACGACGGCAGCTGCATCATGGCACTGGGCAAGGCCGATAATTGATTGTTTGATATGTCGATTCGAGTGATTGCCGACAGTGCTAGTTGGCGTTTGGACAAAGACGTCGGTTGATGCGGCAATGGCTGGTAGGACTGTTT
Organism: Rhynchonema sp. JSB1_4; assembly: GCA_030248065.1. Taxonomy (NCBI): domain Eukaryota; kingdom Metazoa; phylum Nematoda; class Chromadorea; order Monhysterida; family Xyalidae; genus Rhynchonema; species Rhynchonema sp. JSB1_4. Next base: position 8,345 of record JASAMV010002083.1, read on the forward strand.
GGCCGATGCAAGGTGACTGCGCATTTTGGGATTCAGTTGGGTGGCCGCGGCGAACAGCCTGTATGTCATGATTATGTTGTGTCAGTCGCAACTTGTCAGTGGGTGTTTCAGAATGTCTCCATGGAACACTGCACGTGGCGTACCAGATTGGAGAGACTAGTATCTGATGAAGTTTTTGGGAGCTTCTTTTTCAGAAATTGCACCTGAACGAGTCACGGTTCAGTGGACCAAAGTAAATACATATATTCGGTCTCAGAAGCAACGTCTCGCGTACGTACATAGATGTGCATCAGTGTAACTGCTAAACCGCATGTGAAACATCAGCCCACTAACCATTCGTCAGGTATATCATGCAAGTATGCCCTGTGCCAATTAAGCATTGTGGCAATCGAGGGATAGAGTGTGCTGGGAAGCACCGATCGACCCGCGCCCAACATGTGTGAGTGCGATGAAACATCGACGCCCTTCTTGTTCACACGGAATTCGGGATCGGCAAACACCTGTGTTGGTACATACAGTAGGTATGTACTGTATATGTATAGGTGGGGTGTGAAATGGGGAAGTTTGGACCTTAAATCGTTGACACATGTATTGTATGTAGTATTATACAGCAAACAGTTTCGCCATGGCATGTCATGCGCTGTGCGAACGCTGGTGCGATTGCGCAATGTGGCATTTCAGTGGATGCTGTGCACAGTATATACATACCTGTGTACACAACAATCGACAGGCTAGATGTCGTCTGTCTTTAGCGAGACACGCGTTCAATGCCTGATTGTCATGGTCGGCGGCAGAATGTTCGAGTAGGAATTCGACGATTTGTTCGTCACCGCGTTTGCACGATTCGATCAGCGCGCCACTGCCCGCACAGATGAAACCTGGTTAAGTAGGGGAGGCTGCTTAATGTGAGACTGGTCAATTTTTCCCCGACGTGCAAAATCAGGCATCATACAAACAATTTGCACAGCGTTTAGTGATGAGGTTACCGTAATGATATCGTGCGGAAATGATATGCCATCTTTTCGGGGGCCCGAAGACTGATGTGTGCACAAATGACAAGTGCCCCACATATGGAAACTTCGGTGCACGTCAAATCGCAGTCAATCCAGACTGTATCCATCATCTATACCCATACTCAGGGCGGGTTTAAAAATCCACACCTTCATTGGCATCGTTGGCGGTCATGTCAGCAATCTGTTGGTCGGTGATTGCAATGGGCAGATTCACATCGGCACCACCGCGATTCACGAGCATACGAACAATGGCCAGGTGACCGCCGGCACACGCAACCTGCGTGAAACATCAGAGTGGTCAGGCCGCACGCAGACAAACGCGTAAAGTTAACTTTTCGCGTTTCTGCCGCCTTACAAGGCACATTTTGACCGGACATTTTGAATCTAGGATATTTCGAGATTTACCCAGATGCTATAAATTTCCTGAAACGCAAGATTTGCTTTGCTCAATCAGACAATAATTCATTGTTAAATCTCAACATGTCCTGAAACTTTCTGTGGTTGGCAGGAGTATAATTATAGGGCATAGATCCGATCCGATCCAATCACCGGTCGGTGTGACATCAATGTATCCCTGATGGAGTGTGATTGGAACGAGTCGATTCCAAAGGCCTTCGATCAACATGTGTACCTGCAATGGTGTGTACCCGAATCCACTGTACACATCCACCTGCACGGGTCGGGTGAGATGACTTTGCACTTGACTCGTTGACATGGAGGATGAGTGGGTTCTGACAGCGTTTAGATGACTTTTCGCATTGCGCATTGGGCTGTCGCCGATCGGGGCGTCGTTCTTGGACACTGAAACATCACGAATATTAGTATTGTGTCTATATGATCGCTATCTTGAAACCCATTGTGTGAGGCGAGCACCTCCTGATCCGGTATCAAACGTGGTGATGGGATCGGATTTGCATTGGTCATGTGACAATGGGCTTTGAATAAAGGGTGTTGCGACCTCCGAGGTCAGCTGATCTGATGGCCAATTTCTACCAGCGTGCAAGTCGATGACATATCGTAGTTAAGTTACATTTTCTGGGAACGTAACGTGCCCAAACGGAGACCAATTACAGTAGATCATCAAGTTCGATACCGGCCTTAAATAGCACTGATGCGTTAACCAAACGAAGACACAGCCCGGGCCTCGTATTCTTTGGCATTCACAATGCACTATGTGATTGGAACATCAAAACGGCACCGACCGTGAGTGTCCTTGACAATCACATTTTCGATCGGTCCCGCGGCAGCAACATCAGTGCCAATCGGTGGCTCGGAATTGTTCGACGAGTCATCGTCCCCGTCTCGGATCTCAGTCACGTTCAGCCGAAAGTTGAGCAACGCACGCACGACACTCGTATGACCCTCGCAACACGCGATGTACAACGGCGTACGACAGTCGGCGTCCTGGCATGAAACATCAACAGATGCACTGCTGAATTTAATGAAACTCGACAGGACTACCAAGTATTTTTGCGTTCAAGTTCAAACTAGGATTCGTTCAAGTGCGGAGAGTGGTTGAGAGAATAGAGTGTCCATCAACGGCAGTTTTGAAACCACACTGTCGTTCACTGTGGAGGCTCTTGATACAGAGGTAGACTGTTTCTATGTGCACGGTCACTTTATATTCTTTGATGTGCCTCGCCTCCAACCAGACCAAAACACTGAGATTTTTTATGTTTGTTTATTTCAATTGAAACCCGTACATTTCAGCTGAAGCAGTAATTTTTCTCTTTGGACCATAGATGAAAACAAGCTCATCGTCCGCTGATGGCCAGGAGTTTCCACCTTGAAAATTATTGACTGTATCCAGTGCTCATTCACTTGTGCACAATGTCGATTAGCGGAGTGAGCAGCTGGTACAGGAGGTTTCGCGTCAAAAATGTGATATGTTTTATCATGCGTATTATGACAGGCAGCGGTTGCGAAAATTCGTGTTCCATCGGTTAATAAAGTCGCTTTGGCCTCACATGCATTTGGTGGGCAAGCTCTACATTGCGGACGCTCTTTGACACGACCTGCGGTGCAATGGTGCGCAAAAATTATAGAGGTTTGCTTGCTGTTTACTGGATGCATCAGCATCTGGCTGCTTCCATTCGATTGCTTTATTAATTTTTATATAAAATTGTCACATAACTCGGGTTGCCTTGGCGACTAATTGACCGCACCGAATGCCCATATACAGCGTGGGCAACTTTGCCGCATGAGTTTTTATACTATTTTGGTTCTACGTGAATTATTCATGAGATGCAATACAGATTTTGTTGTATCCCAGATTTTTTTGCGAATGACTCATTGAGAATTGCGAAGGTGTGATTATGTACACTTTTTGTTGAGCAAAAACAAAACGATAATGCTACCGATCCGATGGTAGGCGTAAACGGCCATGAGCTTCGTCAGATTTCTGCTGATAACATACTCGTTCATCTTTTGTTGTCATCGACATTCAGCAGAAGGTGCTATGGATCAATCTACGTGTGTCAATCAGCTGGAAGGCGTCTACTATGAACCGACCAGTCAATGTTTCAAACGGTTAGGGTTTTTTATTAAGAAACACAGTCGAAGGAGACTCGAGTTCAAAACGTCCATGAACTTCGGCCTGTGCTCGGTCTTAGACTTCACAATTTGATCACTTCAACAAATTAGTGCGAGCATCAAGCATTCGACAGCGCTCTGCTTTGAATTGCAGCTTCTTCGACGCTCTGGTGTCGCGAACAGAGGCACTGTCCCTGTGCATGTCGTTGACCCCACCCGACACAGATGGCGGGCTGTTGGCATTCACATCGGATGACGTGCATCGATTTATTGAACTCAACGTGTATGAACCGGCAGATCACGGGTATTGGGTCGGTTAGTGCGTCTGCGTCTCTGTTTCAAACTGAAATGTGTATATCTGCTGCTCTGGGTTGAGTATGCCGAGTTTGTTGTCGTATCGGTCGAGTTGTGGACTTTTTCGCACTGCGTATGTCGAACATGGTGTCCATAAGCGACCGACTAGCTGATATAACACAGTGTCGATGTTATGACGACATTTTGGTCTCCAATAGTCTTATGCTCAAGGCTACAAGGGCCGTATCAATTTTGACGGCAACAACAAGGCTTGGGCCACTATTGGCTTTTTTATGAGCGATGCAAGGGCAAATTTTATGTGGGCCTTTGTGGTCGTCTTGCTTTCAAATGCATACGGTGCCAATGGGCCTAGTCTAACTGAAAAGTGTCAAGGTCATGATCAAATATGGTGATCGGATCACAGAATTGATCGTAAAGTTTGAGAAACATTGTGGTAGAAAAGCAAAACCCGTTTCAAAAATCCAACAGCACTGAAACGGAACCCGCTCACCGACAAATGGTACTACTACGAGGATTTCTCGTGCCAAGTGGAAACACCGGCAAACATCACGAAGACGGGCAACACTGGCGACTGTATGTTGGTCAGGAATCTCTACTACACCACCTGGCATCGCGCTGAGTGCACGGTGGAGAAGTACTACATTTGTCAATGGGGCGGTGAGTGAATGTTGGCCGTACAGTCTATCCTCTTCGTTGTGACGTGATCGAGATCCGGTATTTATGGACACTTCAAACAAATACTCGGCATGGCGTGGTAGTTGGAAGATTAACAGTATCTATAGATTGGAGGGATCAGAATACCGGCCAAACAGGCGTGCTACGGGTCAGCCGTTTCACAACGGCCCTTGCTCATCATAAACATGGCGGACTTTGCTGTTGCAGATCGCAAGTCAGTGCCGTGCCCGACCGCGACCACAACAACAACGACGACATCGACCACAACCACCACAACGACGACGGTAAATTAGGTTATTCGGTGTGAACTTTTGGCAATTTGGAGGCCGACCTGAGATCTTCAGGCCAAGACCGTTTTGGGTCGGCTCCTTTCCAGCCCCGAACCTGTTCCGTCCCAACAATTCTGCTGTGTGTTTGACAGGTCTACTGGATAGACCAAATGAAAGCAAAATGTCAGTTCCAGAGACAAAGAAAGACTCCGGTCCAGAAAAGTCTCAGAGTCGAAGTGTTGGGCTCGGGCCAGGTGCGCCTGCTCCACGGGATCGTCTCAGCGTCTGTGGAGTGCCACTTTGCTATGCATTGTTCTGATTGTTGATCATAAATGACCTTGCAGACCACAACGACAACAACCACAACGACCCCAACGCCGACCGAGCGCCCCCCGGTGCCGTTGAGTCAGGGCGAACAAACAGCCGCCGTCGTTATTCAGGCGGTCGGCACTATTTATTTGGTCAGCATTCTTGGAGGCACATTGGTCGCGTACTTTTTGATCAGGTTAGCATTTAGCAATATAACACTGACGAATTAAAGAGCAACCCTTTTGTATGTAGTCATGCTGACCGACAGTTTGGTATCAAATCTACTGTCTATCGTTCGTTATCTATGCAGCGCATGTTCCATATTGGTAAAGAGCTGAAATGCCGAGTCCCAATCGTGCCACAAGGGTCGACTGCATCCACTTTTTTCCATCCAACCATTTCTACAGAGACTTTTCGCACGAGCGCTGTTTGCACATGGGCGAAGAGATGAGTCTACTCGCGGCCAACCTGTCCGTGCTGTTCCTTCGCAACGAAATCGAGGACACCGTGAGTCTAGCTGGCTGATGTTTCAACACTTTTTATTGTTGGTATATTTTGGTTCGAGTTACGTATCAACATAGCGCCTGCGTGATCGACTTTTGTATGCTATTCGCTCAGTTAGGTGTCCATTGACGTTTCCATAACTCGGCCAAGATGGTGAGCTCAATGCAATACTTACAGTAAGCGCACGCGCTATGGTATAACACATGACACTTCGCTATATGTTTATACACACGCACAGATACTGTGCACGGTGGCAGCGATGATCTGTCAGGCATTCACACTATCGGCTCACGTGTTCATTCTGCTCGAATCGCTGCAAATCTACGCGATCGCTTCGAATGTGATCCCTGGAGGCGGGTTGATCGCTCGCTGGCTCAATCAATTGATAGCGTATCTGTTCGGATTGGTGGTCACTGGCGTTACAGCCGGACTCACATTCGATGAATATCCGTCGATTTGGACGTATGTTTATTGAATTTTCGCATGGTATCATGTATTCTGTCTCAGCAGAGTGTGCTAGCGAACATGCGTATCGCAAGCATGCCAAGTACATATGTAGTTCGCATCGCATCTTCAATTCCAAACAATTCCATGCACCTGAACATGCAGATGTTGGCTCAACTACGGTCACAAGGCGCATTCGTGGTTCGGCACATTGCTGCCAGTTGGTGCTTGTTCGTTGATCACGCTAATTGTGCTCGAGGCGGCCGGCATGGATGCCAGACTCAGACCGCCGTTCCCTGGATCGAATCCACAGAAACCCGTTGCTTGGTTAGTGCTCAAAGGGACATTATTTCGGACCCGGAACACGATGAGGGACCAACAAGCTTTGGTTTTGGACGGACGTATGCATATCAGACTTCACAAGATCTTCATGAATTGGAAGAACTCAAATTTTGGTCTGCCCGTCTCCGACAGACATTATTCCGGGTTCGAAACTCTATCGATTCCAATATACACACGTACAGCCAAAAACATTGATTATAAATGCACTAAATTAAATGCCGTTTTCGCGCAGGGCCAACCGGTTCGGTCTTTTCATCCTGATGCCCCTCAATCTGGCGACGTTCGTGATCAGCAGTCAAGCCATCTATCAAATGAATCTAGTCATGTTCTCCACGGTGCTCATCATGAACATTCTGCTCGGCACCGCTATATTCATGTTGCACACAATGGGCAATCCAAAGGTATGCACGCCATCGTATTGACGTGGCAAATTTGTCATATTGTTTGCTCTGTATAAACGTAGATAAACACACAGAAATGTCTGCGCGGTAATGTCCGACCTGATTTTGTGTGTCATAAAATGGACGCAGCAGGATGATAGACGTTTTCACTCATATAGCTTCTCGTCCCAGATTGTGAGCTGGCAAGTTCAAGTTACACATATGAGCACGTGCCAACAGCACACGACATTGATTGTAACAGACTGACTGCATTTATTATAGGTGCAACGAATGGTCAAGCGTCTGGTGAAATGGCTGCGCAAGAAACTCTGTTTCAAAGACGACCCACCGCCGCCGGAACCCGAGATTGAGATCATCCCCACCCCTGCTCCATCGCCCTCACCCCCGCCCCCAAAAAAGAACAAAATAATCAGCGTCTACAAGCGACTATATCCGGGAAGTGAGAATTCGAACAGCTACAAATCCGGCGATAGCAAACCTGCGAAAGGTGCATTTGTGCCTGTACGAAGGGCTAATGCCATCTCGACAACGACAACTGCGGGCAGACCTCCTTGGCGATACACCACGGTGAATGCAGCCATGACTCCGGACAGAGACAAGATTCTGAGCGACAGTAGCCTGATCTTGCAAGGCGGGCTGACGACCTCAACAACCATGGATAGTGGCAAGGTGTCAGTTAATCAACAGCAGCCTAAGGCCGGCATGCAACCGTGGCGGTACACGGTCGCACGTGTCTGGTCGCCCATCAAGCCGGTCAGCGGACAGTTTGTGCCGAAAACCAGCAGCACATCGACGAATAAGACGAGACGCACGCATGAGACTACGATCAGTGGTGATAACAAATCGAAACAGTCAACGACCAATCAAACATCGACAACTGGTGTCACACAACCACCGTGGAGGTACGCAATCGGGCGGACAGGGTCACCGATAGGGGCGCCCGGTGCGACCATTGCGGCCAACTTTGAGCGACCAAAAGAGAAACCGCGAAAAAATCTGGCGGACACACCCAATGACACCGGCATAGTGCAACCACCGTGGAGGTACGCAATCGGGCGGACAGGGTCGCCGATAGGGGCGCCCGGTGCGACCATTGCGGCCAACCCTGAGCGGCCAGCGGAGAAACCGCGCAAAAATCTGGCGGACACGTTGAAGGACCCTGGTATCACACAGCCCCCGTGGAAGTACGGAATCGGGCGGACAGGGTCGCCGATAGGGGCGCCCGGTGCGACAATTGCGGCCAACTTTGAGCGGCCAACGGAGAAACAGCGTAGAAATCAGGTGGACACACTAAATGACACTGGCATAGTGCAACCACCATGGAAACCTATTGGCTGATGATTTCTGTTTCATGCTTTTCTTCGGATTGTTTGTTTGATTTAATTGTACGTGTTGATGATTCGCTGGCCTTTCTTCCACAGTTTTGGATTGTTCTTTGTCCCAATGCTGGAAATGTGTTATGAGAATAAAAAAACCTGCAAACTAAAATCGGCACAATCCACCCCCTCTATAGGATGGGACGCTATAGGATAGGAACCAGTGATTTTCACCAGAAAGGGTATGTAGCTAGTACACATCTGTCACCATAATGGAATATTCACTATTTGGTGTGGTTTTTTAGGTCAACGGTAGGTTTGGGATCAACAGGAGTTCACAGTTAAGAGTGCACGCACTGTACCACGCATTGCACTGGTAATACAACCGACCTGTTTATTTAGATCGAACGCGAATCGATAGGACAGTTTCCCAGCCGGATCAATGTAATCATCATAACAATAGTCCGGGTATTTGAAGTTCAACAGCAGCTCCAGGGCCGGCAGGTCACCGGTTTTGCAGGCGGCGTGGATGGGCAGCCAGCCCTCGAAGGTTGCTACTTGCACCAGGTCGGGGAAATGCTGCAATACTATATGAATATGAATTTCTATGTAGCTAATTACACAAATAATGTAATTACGTTGTGGCAATACACCCGCCCGGCCTGAGATCTGTCTCGGACTTGGGCTGTTCTTGCCGAGCCTTTTGATTCAGTGTGCTCATTCAGTGTGTTATCAATCAAGATTTGACCAGCTCAAACGTTATTTGCGATCGTTTGGGTGGCAAGGCAACACATTTTACGCTGGTCAAATATTTGATAGTCGAAAGACTTCTGAAGACGCTATAGAATGTGGCCAAGACCCAAATCCGAACCGACCGCGGTGGTGAAGTTGATGTTACATAGTGTTCGGGAACTCATGTTCATCATGCATTCGTCGCATGGGAAACACAAATTTGTATTTTTTAAAAAATGACGTGTCATACCAAACCTGTAACAGCGTGCGCACAATCATGGTGTACCCCGCATGCAGAGCAATGTAGAGCGGTGAGTAGAAGGTGACTGGGTGCACCCGCTTCGAGGCTCCAAAGCGAATCAACAACTCCACCAGTTCACCATGTCCGCGTTCGCAACATCTATAAAACAGATGATTAAAATATTTGTTTTATGTTTAAACCATCATCAAGAGAATAAAGTCGAGATTAGTAATATAGTATGTGCACGCGGTAAGCAGTTTGCGGATTTTTAGTCCAATTCGGGGGTGGTTCATCATTTAGCTACACAAAAGCAGACGATTAAGAAATTCGCTTTGTGAAAACTTTTTCACGGCGATAGTGCAGAATGATAATGTAATGCGTCGGTTAATGTGCAAAAATGTGTCCATAGTGTCTGTGTGTGTTTGGAACCCAAAACGTTAGAAACGGGTAGAAATATACACGCGGGTCTTACCTCCGGAGCGGACTGAAAGTAACAACATTTCATAAATGGTTGGCGTAAATTTCACGTCAAAGTGAGCTTGTTAGAATTAACTGTGCCGAATAAGCATGTGGAGCAATCAGTTAGGGGAGCAACGAGTCATATTCACAAAACGTAGTCACGATGACAAGCTCAATGTTGCATGTTGAGTGAATTAACGCTCCGTGAGGAGGGTCGTAAAGTGGGAAAAGCACACCACAATGTCCACTGTCCACAGAACTTGTCAAAAAAGTTGTTGTGAATGAAAGTCATGTGATCCGTGGTAAAAATGAACCTCGACCTTCGATCGCGTCTCGAACAAGTGATTCGGGCATGTTTCGAAATTGAAACGTTCAGCCAGCAACTATCTCGTTGGTCTCAGTGCTCAATATTCAAAAAATTGCGGCTACGCTTCACCGAAAATCTTGCCCGAGCGCGCTTTGACCGAGATTATGTTGACAACGCCATGTTGCGTGTTTCCAAATGCGTCACGACAAATTCACAGCTGTTTCAACCCGTTCCCAACCTGTACAACGCCGAGTAGTCATCGTCATGCCCACCATTGATGACGTCATCCAGGTAACCAGCTGTGTACGCCTCTTTCAGTGTGCGCTCGGCAGCAACGTATTCATTCTTGAAGCACGCGCGGTCCAATTCTGGAACGCAAGGCTGAATCAAGAAAAAATAAGCAACACGATTAAGAGCTTGACGAAGCCTAAACCTAAATAAAGGGCCAAAGGCATACGTTTAAGCCCAAGACGAACCACTATGTGTACCGTAGTCACTGTGTGAGTTTGATACCAATTCAAGAGGACCAAATGAATAACGTACCATCTCTTAGTGATTGCACCTTGGTGTTGCGTTCTTCTGAAATGCAAAAAAACATTCATTATGCACAGTTACAAAACGCAGTGATTCAAAAAGAAATTTTTTTGTTGAGGTCTGTCCGAATCCTCTATCTTCAGAGCGCATGCCAGTTCCAGGGAACAGCGAAACGCAAGTGGTCAGACAGTATTTTCTCAACTAACGCATGGCATCCAACAGAATGTGCGCTGCGTCGGCGTGATTAGCCATTTGTGCCAGCTGCAATGCACAATAGCCGGAACGGTCCAATGCGAGAATGTCGGCGCCAGCTTGGATCAGTGCGAACACAATCTCGCTGTGACCATTCTCGGCCGCGACGTGCAATGGCGTCTGTGGGATAAAGGGGATTGGATGTTTATATACGACCTGTGAAACATCAGCTACATGATCAGCTGGATGATGTTTCATAGTGCGTAAAACGAAGAGATGCAATTTGTAACAACGATGTTCTTTGACTGACGAAACTTGGTGCGTTGGCTAAAATTACAATCACCCGCAATTTCATACTTTTTTGCCACGTGTAAAATGTTTGTTTGAAAGGTCGAAGTGAAAACAAAAACGCATTTGGCCTTCGTAATGAAAAAAATACAACTCACTTTGCAGTTGCCATTCTGGGCACTGGACAGGGATGGGTGCGCTGCAACATAACAACTGTTAAGTAACAACACAACAAGTGAACATTTCTTCAAGTTTGAAATTTGTCACATTACACACTACAAAGTATGCTAAAGGGCAAATTGTATTGACGTTATCTCGTCCCAACAGCGCACAGAACTTCGTATAATTACGGGACCCGTAGTGTCGCTCCCGTAGTGAGCGTCGCAAAAAATGAACACCAATGTGGTATTTTTGGCGGACGCTGAGCGACTTTCGCGGTCAACAGTACAATGGCCCGATAGGCGTCGACCACTGTCCAATCAGCCTCCACCCACCTCCAGCTTTCAACAACAACTGTACACAGTCCAAGTGGCCATTCTGTGCAGCAGCGTGCAATGCCGTCCGACCCTGATGGTCCTGCCATTGCAGTTGGTGGACGAAATCACCAGACAAAAGATCATTCAACAGTTCGGTGTTGTTGTAGACTGCCGCCTGTTAGACGAGAGCGTACTCGTATGGGTACTGTATGTATATTCTCTTTGTTTTTATGGTGAATACTCGATGTGAGGACCATTTCTATAGACTACCTCTAAAATGGTACCTTTCAACTTTGTCTGCACAGCTCCCCCGTCGCACACAAACCTGACAACTTTTTTTGCAAATTTGTGATCTCGAAATTGAAATGTTTCCCAACGTGTCCTGTATACATACATACATACCTGGAACAACATTTGTCCACACTCGTCAGGGCTCGCGACCGGGTCAGCTTGCGATTTCATGTTATCATTTGACTGTCATTATGTACAAAAATAAATAAATAAAATTAAAGCGTCCATATTTCGTCCAGACAGCCTGTTTTACTTCATTCTATTGAATCATCAGAATATCTTTCGATTGGATTTTAATCACGGGAACAGAAGCTGCCTGGAAAAACCTTGAAATTTTTTATCATCATTGAATTTTTTTTGCGAAAAAGCTGTAGATTCTATTTCGCCTCGTAAAAGGTTGGGTTGAATATTACATAACAGTGCGTTGCGTGAGTTAAGCGCGCCATGATAATATGAAACCACACCATCTGACCGCAATTGCAAAATGTGCAAAGAAACCAGTTTCCCGTCCAAATCAGCACTTGAGCACTAAATTCCTATGAGGGCACAACAGCGCCTGAAGAATTTTGCCTTTGCTGTCTGCCTATTGGAAGAGAAGCAAGGTATATAAGAAATATGACCTGACTTGAGTAATGAAACAAACACAAACATTATTGCCAGTTAACCTTGGATATACATACATATGTGTGTCTACAGCTCATGCGCAGTGCAGCCGGAACGGTAGGAAATTGTCTGGTGAAGTGTACATTGTTGGATTGCAAGTAGACTAAAATAACTACCTAGGGACAGTTTATTAATTATCGACCTTTGCGCTTTGATGGAGGATCAAGTCATCGTTTTTATTATTCACGCGTCAGATGTCCGTTCGGATTGCGCTGCCAGAGCGCAGAGACTGCATAGACAGCGCTTCAGAGACTATCCGCCTTTGACAAAATGTTTTTCAATCAACGAGAAAGCAAGTTATGTCGTCCATTGACAGAAATACGTGCGTATAACACACCGTGATCGGTTCGGGCTGCCTGAACTCTAAAAACAGGTGTATGCAAGCAGAGTTTCGATGAAGGCGAAAGAGGGACCACACCGAACCACCGATGAGGCCGAAAACAGCGGCCCGAACACACACACACTGTTCTGGAGGCTGGGCGAGACAAACGCAACAGCGCGTCAAAATGTGCAAAAATATGCAGGAACGCCCCAGCCCACATGAGACAGAAACATGCGCGGCTCGGCTTTATGGTATCGATTTTGCAAACATTCTGCTGCGAGTGAGCACAGCGGACGCATTATACCATCAGCGCGGAGCAAGCCGGGCGGCAAAATGGGCTTTGAAATATACGTAGATGGTTTAGAAGGATGCGAGAAGGAAGGCACGAATGTATGATTATCTCATCGCCCTGTGTTTCGGACTGGAATAGCAAGCACACAAATTAGCATGCAAACAGCTTGCGTGCAGCGGCTCCCTGGATCAGAGAATGTTTTGTTATGTCCTTGACAAGCACCACTGCTGAGAAGTCAATGACAGTCTTGAGAGTACTTTTCAGGAGTTGGTGACTCTGGATCCTGGATTCCGAGTTCGAAATCCAGGGTATTTCTCTGTATCAAGTCATAAAGGGTATTTCTGACCGCATACGAGACGTAAAAGGACAGACACCTTTTAATCCACAAATCCCACTACAATGAGAGTA
>JASAMV010002084.1:0-28893 GCA_030248065.1 Rhynchonema sp. JSB1_4
TGGCAGATTTGAAGTCGCCAGTTTCATCAAGGTTTCGATTTTGGATTTTGCAAATATAGTCATCGGGGCATAAATGCGCAATATGGTTGCGCCCTTTTCAGTCACTTGACGAAAACGGCATCAAACTGTCCGATCCCCGTTTGAAAGAGGTGCTCGCGAAACTGAGGGAGCTGGGCAGGTGATGAAATGTTTCAGGCCCTATTTTCGAAAAATATGATAAATTTGAAAATATGCTCTCGCAATTTCATCAGAGAGGACGTTTTGGCCACTGATGACGATGAAACTGAAGCTGGCGACCAATACAAGAATCTATCATTGGATAGAGAAGTGTTCAAAAAGTTGGTGGAACCAACAGTTACATTGTGAGGCTCGCGGTATCAGTTTACATTGTGTAATTACAATGGCATATTACAGAGCGATTATGAACTGTATGGTTTTGGTCACAAAAGCGCTGCAAAAACAGTTTGTCATTCCGAATTGGCAGCAGTTCGTGGCAAAAGTGGACGAAATCTACCAGACATGCAAACTGGTAACAGGCGGACATGTAAGTTATCAAGTTTGCGTACCATATCCAACAGTCATGTAACCCTTACGCACCTTCAGAATGCCGATTACATTCCCGAGCTGGCGCGCATGAACCCGAACTACTTCGCCGTGTCCGTATGCTCGGTGGACGGGCAACGGTGGCAAAACTTTCAATCTTTTCTTCAAATTTCGGCTACTGTCCATTACACAAATTAACATATAGTCTTTTAGCCATCATTGGGGCGAGAGCAAACAGCCATTCTGTATTCAATCGATCAGCAAGGCGTTCACATACGCCATCAATTTGAACGATCTTGGTCCGGATCACGTTCACGAACATATTGGCACCGAGCCATCCGGCCGACTGTTCAATGAGATCTGTTTGGACAAGTATAGTGAGTTTCGTATGTGATTCTTGCGCATTTGAAGGATCATACAAACTTTGATTTTACAAAAAATATTTTAGACAAACCGCACAACCCAATGATCAACGCTGGTGCGATTGTGTGCTCATCGCTTGTGCGCCAGAAGCTGTGCCAGGCTGATCGATTCAATTTTGTACGCATATTTTCTTGTATCCGTGCATTAGCTTTGCGTTGCCTTTCTTGTATAATCACTGTGACACTCGCTTGCATTAAAGATCATGGACGAATACCACAAGCTGAGTGGCGGTGGATACGTTGGATTCAGCAACGCAACGTTAGTTTTCGATTGATTGAGTGATTGATGCCAGACAATACGATACAAGAGCATGATGAACCATATTATGATATTCCTTATGTCTCTCGCCACATTTTTCAGGTTCTTGTCTGAACGAGAGACTGCTGATCGCAATTATGCGTTGTCGTATTACATGCGTGAGAATGGGGTATGTCCAAGCGTTAATAAATCCCAATGTTTAAAATGAAAAGAACTACATCCTACATTTATGTCATTCAATAATCAGAATTTCGAAAAGAACTCCGACATTCGATCGATCCTCGAATTCTACTTCCAAATGTGCTCCATCACGATCACCACCGAGTCGCTGTCGGTCATGGCTGCGACGCTAGCGAACAGCGGAATATGCCCCATCACTGGTCGGTGGTGTGGTGTTGATATGCTTCGATGCGTGGTCCCTTTAAAGTTTTCAAAATCGAACCATATCCAAACTTGTTTCTGAACTTCCGAATTTTAGGCGAACGAGTCCTAAGCAACGAGGCCTGTCGTCACACGTTGTCGCTGATGCATTCGTGCGGCATGTACGACTACTCGGGAATGTTCGCCTTCAGAGTTAGAATCTCTTTTCTTCTCTATTTTCTTTATCCAAATCACATCGTCCCGCTTTCCAGTCTTCAACTCATTCTGATTTGGCAAGATAGGAAGTTACGTACTCAGTTTTAGTAAATTAAGTGTGTACCTTAGCCAGAGCCTGAAACTGAGCCTAAACAGCGCGTTTCAGGTCGGTCTGCCGGCCAAATCCGGCGTCGGAGGCGGCATCGTGGTCGTGATTCCGAATCTGTGCGGATTCTGCACGTTCAGCCCGCCGCTGGACACGATTGGCAACTCGGTGAAGGGCGTCAAGTTCTATGAGGTCTGTGAAACATCGCTTTACGCGAAACTTGATCCCACGACATACATATGCGCATCAACAGTGTTGTTTTACTCGAGCATTCTGCACACCTAAGGTAGAAACTGTTCTCATTTCTTGACGAGCTGCTGAATTAACACTGACGACGATGATCTGGTGCACCTGGCGTTTTCTACGAAACGGGTTAATCAAAACGCACATTGTTTCACGATTCACAGTTCACACTGGGGTTAATTCGGTAAGTTTCCAGCGCCCAGAAATATGGACTCATACAATAATTTACATGAAAAACGAAACTGAGCAAAAAACTCTGTTTTCTCGCCACGCGCAGGCGCTGGTGACACACTTCAATTTCCACAATTTCGACAATCTGATGCACAGCGAGGCGCGAAAATACGATCCGCGCAAACGTCACGAACTAGATGAAATTCGAACGGAGGAAGTTGCCAACGTGCTGTTTGCGGTCAAGGAACGGGATATGAATGCGTTGAGGGGGTAGGTACATGTATAGTAAATGGACATGTTCGGGGAACGTGCACACCACCGGGCAGCCAATCAGCCAGTCGATACAAAGCTGACACGATAAAGGACCTCGAAAAAGGCCGGTTTTGTATCGGCAGGTTTGAGTGGCGGTTCGCTCTACCTTGCGACCTTGCCGTAGGTACTTTATGCCACGTGTATCGGCAGGCCAGAACCGATCTGGGTATTCAGGGTGTGTTTCGTCCTTGCCAGGACATGGTCATGCATCATCAAGTCATCGTCAGTTTCGTACAAAAAATGAACCATATTCTTCCAATTTGCCCCTTATACAAAACGCTCATTTCCGACATTGTCTTGCCAGTTTCGTCGTGCAAGGCATCGACATGAACAATCCGGACTATGACGGTCGGACGGCGTTGCATATTGCCGCCAGCGAAGGCTACGAGGAAATCGTCAAGTTTCTGCTGGAACGCTGCAAAGTTAATCCGAACCCGGTGGATCGGTCGGTTTCTTGGGGGCTTGACACATTTGGATTTGGGTGGTCATTATGTGCAGTTCACTTTGTTTTTTTCGGGCCTTCTAATCTGTCGTTAATGCACACATAATAAATTCAGCACAACGTTACTTGCGAGTGGTAAACATCTGTGTGAGAGAAGAATGAGCATGTACTACTGTAGTCTCGAAACCACTAAAGAAGATTATGGTGAACAGCGTACTGGCTCCCATCGAACCATTGAGCGATTGTAAACTAGCAAATAAATTCAATTGACAATCTGCCGTTTACCATACGAGTGAGGTGCAACACAAAGTACCACGACCGTCTTTCTGGGATTCGCAGATATAGGCCTGGCCCATCTCACATCTCCGAATAAACAGGTCAAAATGAAAAAGTCTCTTCTGGCTGACCCACACACGAGCATATGAGGGAGAGGAGACAGAAAGTTCAAAAAATTGGATCGAATAATGGTGCTCTGTATCGGAAAATAAATTAGTATTTTTTTGTCTCAAATTTCTTTCAAAATGATGATTATGGGCTATCAGTGATGCAGAATTCGATTCTAATGGAGAAGTGGAACAACTTTTGCTGAGTTAGGGTGTTTATAACAACACGCGACAAAAAATGGACATTACTGGATAAAAGTTTCCGAAATTGTCCCAAAGTTAAGTACACAAGGTTTGAGACAATCTGGCCACGTGACCTTTTGTCTCATGTAGCCACAAACACGCTAATTTGGCGAAGTTTGCCCCATTTCTCCATTACAATCGAATTGTATAGTCGAGCCACGTGCTCATGAGACGACTGTTTTAAAGCTTGCTTGGCCACATTCAAAAATGCCCCGGTTACACGGGTTTTCGCAAACAAAAGAAAGAGGATTGGGCCGAGAGACATGATGACAAGTTCCAGCTGGCTGACCTCAATTTGTTGCGTGCTTACGCGAACAGCAACATCGTTCAACACACAAATGTTTTGGGAGTCAAAAGGGAATTTACGCACCGAGGTGGAGAGCGTGTTTTTAAAAAATATACTCCGACAATACTTTTGGGAGAAACTTTTCAAACACGTTGCCTGATCCGTAAAGCTCATTACGCGTGTATTAGCTGCAGCGGTCACGTGACTGCCAGCCACTCAACACACAAGTCTAACGTAGTGATTTGCGAAATGCTACGAAACTCTGCTGGCTGCGCCAGTTGCGTGTGCTTTACGGATCAGGCAACGCGTTTGAAAAGTTTCTCCCAAAAGTATTGTCAGAGTATACATGCATTTCTCTTTCTTTCATTTCCGAAATACGTGGAACCGAAACATTATTGGATCCGTTCAAGTCAACTTCAAAATAAGTCGTCTCATGAGTTCGTGGTTGGACTATACACTATCGATAGACCATGATCCGAAGTTTCAAAAAAAAGATGATTGAAAAAAATTACAAGTTTAATTTTTTCACCGATCTACTCCAATTCCATCATTTTCGAGAATTTTTATGTCTCGTCGTCCAATGCTCATGTGTTTCTGCTAAATACAAATCCTGAAAGATCACTCTTTCTGAGCAGTGCAGCTGGTTTTGGCTGCCCGTCGTATTTAGACCTGCTCTCTCAGGCGGGCGGTGCACCAGGTCATCATCAGTGCTGGGGATGCACAAAATCATCACGTGTGCGATCCCTAAAAACAACAATCACGGTTCGCAGATGGGGACATACGCCCTTGGAGGACGCAAAGGTCTTCTCGAACCCGGCGTGCGAGAAACTGCTGTTGCGCTATCAGGACGACAATCCGTAGACGAACAAAAGAGCGACGATTGATAACGAGGCCATTCGTGTTTCAGTGTGTTGGAATCCAACAGTTTGATTGTTGTTGATTGTTTTTTTTTGCTCACGTGTACCGCAGTTTTCCACGTAAGCACCCAAATAGAGCCTTCGGAAGTGCAGCAAAATTACCTGTGTGTAGTGACATGTGCCAAATGAGAACGATTTTGACAAAGTTTCCCTTTTGGCTAAAAAGTTTAATGTGCTGAACTGGTCCGGAGGGCTCTAATCTCCTCCTTTTTCGGAGGACCCGTTTTCCGCTTTGAGCCCCCCCGTGGGCTTTATGTAGAAAACTCCGGTACGTATACAGTACATGTTTAGTCGACGCTGCTACGAAAGTACAACACCATGGCTGCAACCGTGGAGCGGATACGCGGAACTCACCACACAGCGCGTGAAGGTTGAATGCACAGCATGCATGCGTGCAGGTAGGCTCCCCCCAAAGTTGCAGCTGGTAATGTACTTTCTCTGAATATAGCTACGCTAGCTGATGTACAGGCCCCATTTTATTATGTACTGTATATTATTTTTTCATATGTTACATAGATTTAGGCAGGGTTGGATTAAAAAAAAAAAGTAAAAATTTTTTTGTAAAAAAAAATTTTTTTTAAAAAAAAAAAAAGCTGGCCACTTTTTTTATTTTAAAATTTTAAAAAGTAAGTCCACTTTTTTTTATTATTTTTCCCCTTTTTTTCGTTATTTTCTCACTTTTTTAAGGTAAAAATGTATGTTTTCATGCGTTTTATTGCTCATCATTCTCAAAAAATCGCCTGCGGCGCTTATATTTCAGTTTAAAATGGCGTTGTAATGGACTCATACAGTTCCCAGACATCCCAACAATCGCTGCACGTATAATATAGGACACCCCATACCGTATACTGTGCAGTTATTGAGCTATCGACGTAAGCTATCAACAGACTCCACTTTGCTCGCCTATTTGCAGTTGTGTGGATTTGTCATTTGTTGCTTTTGTCACACAACATGAGTGTGGTGTAACTCTTTATCTCTTTTCAAATTTATACCCAAATTCACAAACAGAAGGTTGGTCTTCCCTTTGTCATATATGCCCACAGAGTTACCTTCGGGCGGGTTCTCAAAGTTATGACCAAATGGGCTAGATCGCAGGTGATCGACATAAACATGCTAGTCAGTGGAGAAGTTCTCTTTAGTGTCCCTGAAAACATACCTAAGTAACATGATTTCAGAAATTTCATTTTTCTAGAAACCAATTTTTTGGGGGTCCGGAATAAAAAAAAGTGATTTTTAAAAAAAAAATTTTAAAAAGTTTTTTTTTAAAAAAAAAAAAGTTCGATAATAAAAAAATTTTTTAATCCAACCCTGGATTTAGAGCAATTACCGCATGTAAATACAGTGCAGCCTCAGCGAATATCACAATTCACTAGTGAATCATGATTTTCAGTTGCTATATTGCTTGCTTGATTGTTTTCGTGTGTGTGTTTTGCACTCGCTTCTGTAATGCCAGACAGTTTTGCAAGTTTTTTCACTTGTTTGGTGCGTAATATGTATGTCAATTCAAATATCTCCATTCTAAATTGACACCAATAAACCTCCAAGAATGAATCCCCCGCTGTTTCCGTGCCAGAAGTTAACCTGTTTGACTGTTTTGGTTTTTGACGCGATGAACTTTGCTCATCAAAGCACGGCAATATTTGATGCAGCCCGCTGCGCTCAGCGCCCAGTGTCTTTCGAACATATTATTATTTACTTTATCGATATTACAGTTTTTACCATTTTCTGTTATACTTTCTCAATTCAAGCTAACGATTTCCATCAACCCAGAATGGAGAATGGTCATGTCACACAACCCGTGGTGATTCCAAATGGCGCCGTCGCTTCAAAAGCCGAAGCGCTGCCGCAACTGTCTCCGCCGCTACCTATCTCCCCACCGACATATGCGGCCGTGAAATTCAGCAACGTGTAAGTATTGGTTATACATTGCATGCAGCCTAATTTATGCTTGCAATTTTTTCGACGAATTGGCTCCAAAATTCTGGCCTAATCCGACGGAGGCTTCTATTTGGGTTTGCTTCTGCTTTGAAGCAAAAATGTCCAAATGTCCCACACTTCTCGATCAGATTGCTCCCGTGATTTAAGTCCCCGTATGGAAGGAAACCGGAATCAGAGTCCCATCTGTAGGTCCTTTGCCTCTGCCCCCTTTAAAGGGTGTGTCCACACAGTCATCTGACACCTAATTTTCATAAGAAGAACTATGTAGACAGCACCGAGTTGATACTGTTGACAAAAAACCGCGTCTTCTAGGTCGCTAAGTAGCAACAGCGAGCAGGAGGCTACATATCTTTGTTGTGAAATCAAATTTCGGCTGCAAATTCAGTCCTTCTCACAATCAATCTTCTTGACCGAAACATGACACAGGTTTTCTAATTTAATGCCGACATTTGATTTTACTGTGTTGTTATACCTCTCGACTTGGCGTGGATAAAGGCTCTCTTTTTTCAATCCAACTCAGCGCTGCCTTACATTTCCATCCAAAGTAAATACATAGACTGTAATGGTTACGTTCGACCCACCCTTTAAACCAGTTCGCCATCGGCGCTCGCTTCATTGCCACAACACGACGGCGATTTGCTGACGACCGCGCAGAATCGCGAGAATTTGCATCGAATATTCGACTTGTTCTGCATCATTGATGACGATGATTTGGGCACGGAGAGAGTCATTGATACGTTCAGCTTTTTGAATGTGAGTTTATATGAGTGGGCGCGAAAAATATTCTAACTCGACACGTGTCTCGATGTGTGATTTTAATGATAAAAACACGTATTATTTTGTTGTGAACTGATAACCGCGCGAATCGTGCCCGTCGCAAAGACAAAGCACGGATTAATATTACCAGCAGCGCGAAATTATACCAGCTCCCAGCATCTGGCTCGATGTTGCACGCGTGTGCGTCTTTTGTTAGCGCGTGTTTGGGCGCGCGTGCAGTCATATATACTGGAAAGGGGAAAATAGAGCCCATCGGCGGTTTCCCCTGCAAGCACGGCCGAGCTCTGGTCTCGCAAAAGGGGCTTCCGCACTTTTCGCGCCACCCTGTGCGTGTAAATATGTGTATGTGAGAAGGATGTTTAGAAAAACAACGCTTTTTTCGCGCGTTTTTTTCTCATTTTCCAGAATCTGGATGATTCCGGCATCATGATCACCGACCCTCGACTGTCGTCAACGATGAATCGGCTGTGCTCATTGGCTGCATTCCACGATCGATCTGTTGAAAGTCAGCCAATGATTGATAATGATTGTTCACGTGTTCTTTTCTTAGAAGATGATCTTGGAAACGTTTGGAATTATAAATCATCTGCTCATCCTAGACACTTAAGTTGGACACTCTTCAGATACGCAAGAGATCGAATGGTTTCGCGGTCTCATGCTGAAACGAAGCACTTTCTGCGAGTGAGTGTGTTTGCTTTGGTGTTTATGTCAAAAATGTTCCATGAGAGCGCAAGCCAATCCCAATCTCGAGAGCTGGACGTACCGAAATTTCCCACCAGACCTTTGCTTCTGATCTATTTTACCACGTAATCCGCACGTCGACACCTTGACTAACTCTATTGTCGTGTAGACGCAAGTCGGCGAATCCTCAAGACGCTGCAGAATGGAAACCTCCATCCCACAAGGCATGGAGCAATAATCATTATCGACGAGACATTTCCGTCAACAACACTACAATAAGCCTCACTCAATCAAAATTCTCTGCACAGCGTCTTCCTTTCGAGTGCGGAGTTGGTGTGCAAAGCGCTCGGTCGTACGCTGGTCGTATCCGATTGGCAGGACTTTGTCGGGGACCTCGAGGACATAGTGGAGACGGCCGGCGAAATGAAAGGCGGAAAGGTGTGCGCTAGAGACAAGATGAGTTCTAGATCGTGTCTGAGGTTCGTTTTTCTTTGATGAACAAAAAATAATCAACTGAGTGTTGGAGGATGGTACGTTTTATACTTCTTGACCATCTTATACTTCGTTTTAGGTATACAGTATGTACATATGAAGCGATAAAGAAGCTTGGTGCTCGGATCGGATGTGACTTGCCTGGGACACGCGTGTTTCTTGCATTAAAGATATTTAGGAAATTTACTGGATCGGAGCCTTCGTCCGGTTTATAAAAGATTATTCATTTTAGGTCGGATAACATCTTTTATTCCGGTCGAAATTAGTTGCCTCACTAAATTTCTTTTTATTTTCTGAACTCATAAAGTACTTGAGCAAGGCATATCACATCCGATCCGATCCGATCACCAAGTTTAATATTGCTCACAGCATCTTGGCAAAATTTTGGCCTAAGTTTAGGTACTTCTAGCCTAACCATAATCTCAACCATGCAGGCATTTAGCCTATCAAGTGCGCAACACCCCAACCCGAACATGTATGGCGTCTGTGTGTGCACAACAGATGGACAAAGGTACATTATGTCACATTTGAGTGAAACATCAGCCAGCCAGCCATGTATACTGTCTGTTGCAGGACAGCGTGGGGCGACTGCAAGATTCCGTTCTGTCTTCAATCGATTGTGTTCGTGTTCAATTATGCAATTGCGCTGCACGAACTGGGGCCTGAATTTGTGCACAAGTACGTCGGGATGGAACCGTCCGGTCGCGCGTATGATGACATCTGTTTGGATAAGAATAGTGCGTGTTTCTTTCAGATCGGTTTTCTCTTCGTTTTTATTTCACCAGCCGGTCTCGGATTTTAGACAAGCCGCACAACCCGATCGTCAATGCCGGTGCACTGGTCACCGCATCTTTGCTGTCGCGCGGCGTCTCGGGCGAACAACGATTGCGGCATGTTTGTAAAAATGAAGAAAAACTCTTTTAGTTTTTAAACTGATCGCTTTTTTGAATATTTTGAATTTAATTTCTTTTCGTAGGTCATGAACTTTATCCATCGCATGGCCGGACTGCGTCACATCGGCTTCAATGAAGAACTGTGCGACTTCAGCTTTCAAATTTTTGTTATACCAATACAAAATGAATCTGTTTTTAGAATTATGTACATACTAGACTATTCTCGGCCCGTGCCCCCCCCCCCCCCCCCCCCCCCCCCCGAAGACCCGTTAGCTACAGCTACCTGAATTCCCCCGCCCTCGGGAGGGGGCCACAGACCGCACACAGGCGACTACATACGTCTTCCTTTTTAGAAAAATTTGTATGTTTTTTCCCAGCAATATGGCTCAAATCACTTCAGCTACAAAACCGAGGTTGCTACCGCCTATCGGAACTACGCACTGACTTACTACCTGAAAGAACACGACGTGAGTCTCTATGTTTCACTCTGCAAAAAAGTTCCAGCCATTTCACAAATAAGTGTTGTGAAACATCAACCCTTCTCTGCAGTGCCTGCCGCGCGACGCCGATATTCACGACACGGTCGATTTCTTCCATCGACTTTGCGCCATCGAGGCCGATTGCGGCTCGGTGGCCATTATGGCTGGAACGCTGGCCAGCGGTAAAATGGAAAAAAACTTTTTGAAAAAAAAAGAAACCGACTTTTGTGCAACTTTGATGTTTTATTCAAACTATTTATACAAGGCGGCGTGTGCCCTGTGACGCGCGAACGCATTCTCGATAATGAAGCCTGCCGGAATGCACTGTCGTTGATGTTCAGCTGCGGCATGTACGCCTATTCGGGAATGTTCGCATTCAAAGTAATGATAATAATGATTATATTGTTGTAAAAAATTTAAAAAGAGAATATTAAGAATGTTTGTTTTCAGATCGGCCTGCCAGCAAAAGCGTCGGCCGGCGGTCACGTGATGGTCGTGGTGCCGAATGTGTGCGCGTTCGCAATCTACAGCCCGCTGTTGAACGAAGCACGCATACCCGTGAAAGGACTGCGTTTCTGTGAGGTGCAGTGTGTCATTGCAGATTTTTTTAAAAAATATTGTATTTGGTGTCAAATTTGGAACCAAAACCATTTGCACTACAAACACAGTATACAATGACACCTCGGTAGCGACATTAACTTCACGTGCTTCTCAATCACAGTAATTTTATCTCGGGTGATACTGCAAATAGTCTCAAGGATTATACATTCCATGACCATACTTGCAGCTTCTTGTGGAGAACTTCAGTTTCCACAACTACGACAATCTATTGCATTCAAGTGAATTCAACAAAGTCGATCCGCGACGCAGTGCGGCTGCCGTAAAGGCAAACGTAATCAATGATCTGATGTATGCTGCCAAGGCCGGAGATCTGGATGCAATGAAACGGTAACATAGGCATTGCAAATGCAAGTCCGGGTGCACGGTAATATGCAAGTACCGTAATTTGAATTTACGTACAGTATATTGCCACTGCATGTCGTTCGTCAATCAGCCTGAGTTGCACACATTTCTCAAAAGTTTGGGCACGTTACACCAACTCGCAGACAACTTGCATCATCTACTGCACGCTCAAAAGGTGCAATGTGCATTTACCCACTTGCAGTTTCCTTGCATGTGGCATCGACCTGAACATGTCCGACTACGACCGGCGCACGGCATTGCACGTGGCCAGCAGCGAGGGTCACACCCACGTCGTGCTGTTTCTCGTGATGCGATGCGGTGCCAATGTGCATGCAAAAGATCGGTCGGCCAAAAAATGCACATTTTGTGCAATGTGCGCGCGACTTGCATATTGTTGAAAATGTGCAATTTGCATTTTGCAGCTGGGGTCACACGCCGTTGGAGGACGCCGACTCGTTCGGGCATGTGGAGACGCTGCAAGCGCTCAACACGGCCATTCAACGGGAGAAACGCAAAAAGTAATGAGCTGATCACCGAAAGCGGCTTGCATCTTCGCACACAACTTGCAGAATACATTCTTCGTTTTGCAGGTCGTTGCTGCTGGGACGTCCAGTTCACGGAGACAAGTTGAAAAGCGTAAACACCGAGGCGAATCCCTACTTTATGTCGAAAATTTCCGAGACCGAAGAGAGCCTGCCCCCCACTCCGCGTGAAGAGCGGTTCTTGAGCGTCAATTTGAAAGGGATCAATACCGCTCCAGCCGGCTTGCATAAAATGTCGCCGAAATTCACCGTTGGCTGATTAATCATTGAAAGGCGTTCATTTGAAGCGTGTGCGCACGTTCCATTGCATTTAGTGTAGTTGTGTACATGGTATTATGGAGTTCAAATACCGCAAGCGTATCTGTAATGCGAAGAAATAACATAATAATGTACCTACATACAGTGTTGTTGAAACAACAGAATTTACTGATCCTCTACCCAATGTGTGAAGAGAAATGATGACTGATGATGACCTTTATTCAAACCAGCCAGCTTTTCTCTGCCTTATACCCTTTGTACAACCTAAATGTTGAGCATAAACAATCAGATTTACATTATGCGGTTCCCAAACCTGGCCAGTACACTCAGCCGGCGAATAGAAGCTCCACGGTTCAGAAACGACAACAAACGTGAGTCAAGGTCTCGTTTTAGATCGATTTGGCTACAACTGTGCCAGTGTATGCACATACATAGCACATGTGCCACGCACGAGGCATTGTTTCAACAGGTTCGTACACATTCATACTTGATGCTCTGCATTGGCTGATGCTCTATACGCGTCCAACACCTTGTATACGTTATTGGCAAACAAGGGTTTGTGCAAACTGCTGTATGGGTTCGCGGAGTGGAGAGATGCGAAAATTTCCATGACGTACTAATAACCGTGCTCAAAATGAGTGCCGCTTTCTCCAACTTGGCCTTATATCGTTCCTTGTTTCTGTTTTTGAATTCGGGACTGTCGACTGCTTGCGACGGCAATATTCTGCGCGCGAAATGCACCAAAGCCGAAGTGCTCTTCTGGTACTTGCACGTCAAACGGCATTTGAGTTTGCCGTTTGCACTGGACAAACTTAGGTTAGTGTTGGTTGTTTTGTGATTGCACGGATCACAAGATAAACGTCAACGTCAAACTTGGTGATCGGATCGCATCGATCGTGGCGGTCGCCCAATCACATTGATGTGATCGGCCTAGATGGACCGATTCGATCACCGAGTTCGATATCGACAACAGAGTTCTTTTTTTATCAAAATATTGAAAAATGTCCCAAGTTTGCAGCACTATCGAACCACTGCTCCAACACTGCGCCTTGCATGTGCCTCAAAGATCATGCCCCGTCGTGAATGCAACACTCGTCTTTCAACATCCCGTGTTGCCAGTTCTAGGTGCCATGCCCCTCATTTGGTCATGATTAGTGTAAAAAATGCTCATTTTGACAATCTGTCTTTCTTTCTGCAACTTTTATTTTGTGCTCAAAATACAATGCTGGTTTGTTTGTGCAATTAATAATCAAAATTCAAACTAAATAGATGAATTCAGACAAATAAAGTAATAGGTTCTGCTCGTGATCGTGACATACTTCTTTAAAGCTGTGGCCTTGATGAATGAATGCAATCATAGGTATATGCGTGTGTGGTACGATCCGTGAATTCACAACAAAAAATTTTTCAAAAATAATTTTGAGATATGCATGTAAATGATCCTAATACGTAAAATATGATTTTTCAGATTTACCGTTCATTTTTCAATCCTCCAACGTGTGTTTGTAGAGTTGTGCCGCTTTCTCCATATCAATGTCGAAGGCAAAATCGATTTTCGCCAACAGCCAGAATGTTTGTTCGTCCAACAGATGCTCGTCCTAAGTTTTTGTTGAAAATCAGCAAAACCTTTTGTAAAGAAGACAATAAAAACACAGAATATTGTGTACTTTTGTCTGTGCAATGTCGCGACGCTCTTCAATCGTGAAAACATCCGGGTGATTGTTGACCAAATGTCGTTTCGTGTTCTTGCTGATGTGAATGCACAGCGCTGCAAATACTTTCATACATAAACTTAAACAATTTAAAAAAACAGCACATTTTTTGTGATTTCACCAACCAGATCCGGTGGCTTCCATCAGATTAGCGATCGACAGCGTTTCACCAAACAGGCAATAGCGGGGCATCTTCACGCCGACGACGCCGGCAACCGTCGGGCCTGGAAGTCGTCATATCTCTACATCACTTCACAACTGTTTACACAATCCCGAGCCTGTTTTAAGACCGAATCAATCAAACGGTGCCTGAGGCCAACCGTATAGTCCGTCCATCAGCTCATGTCACTTTGTGATGCAGCTGGCCGACTTGTTCCCTTCCTCCACGTTCTAATGAAAGAGAAATTGAGTTTCCAAAAAAAATTATTTTTGCTACTAAATTGCTGTTCTTATGAAATCGACGTATTTTATCGATTTTATTTTAATTTAATTTTAAATTTGATCGAATTCAATGTTTTTCGACACATTTTATTATTTCTTTCGTTTTTTTTCCAAAATCGCTCACGATCAATTTCTCTTTCATTAGAACGTGGAGGACGGGAACAAACCAGCCAGCAGCAACACAAAGTGCCATGAGCTGGTGGACGGACTATACCCGTGTGCACGCCAATGCGCATGAACAACTGTTTCTGATTGTGCGGAATCTTGAAGCCATGCAGCAACATCACTATCTCCAGAGCCATCGTGCAGATTTCGTTGCTGTGCTGACCGTGATTGACCTTGGGCACACCCGACACCTGTAGGATATCTGGTGTGTCAACAAGACCGAATGCCTTCATGTTAAGCGAATACTGTTGATTAATCGCGGATTTTAAGCGAAAACAAATCTGGTCCGTACCACGACGTAGGCGTCACCGATCGTTTCGACTTTGTAGCAATCGTAGCGGTCGAGTACATTGTCGTACTGTGAGTACAGCTCATTCAGCATGTTCACAACCTGCAAGAGTGCGCGATTTGTCCCAAATGGCAGACTCAATGCGGTTCATGCACGGTGCTTGGATCGTTTTATGTGCGTTTTAAGGAGATCAGCGCGACATGTAAAATACGATATCAAGACTTATATAGTCCTGACCACCCGCCGTGACCTTCCATGCCGCTATACCTGCATCGGAGTGCTCTGCGACGCAATACGCGTGAAGCCACAAATGTCGCTGAAGAAAACCGTGCACGAATCGAACTGTTGCGGTTGGACACTGCCTGAATTTGGGCACAAAATTGTTTTTATCTTAGTCAGGAGGCTGTCTAAGAATCACTGCTGATCACTGCTAATGGACCGATGAATATTTCCATTGTTATCAAACATCATTTTGTGAAAAATCCACAGATCTTTCCGACAGAGTGACCAACCGACCATTATCGCGCAGTTCGGTAGCCACCGATCGCGGCAGCATCGTTTGCAGAATACGATCGGTGCGCTTTTTCTGTAATAAAAATTTGTTTCCAGAGTAAACATTTTTTTGGGAACCGGGGAATGGGAACTGCACTGTCTTAGAAACAAAACACGCGTACGGAAAGACGCGCAGTTAGTTGTAAAACGTGCAGTACATACAGTAATATTTATGTTACTGTTTACCTCCACAGCCATTTCGTCCATTTTGCCCTTCAATCGAGCCGTGTACTTGCGCTGATCTCTCATTAGCTTTCGTGTGCTGAAACAGTTTGATGTTAACTATAGGTGTGAAACATCAGCCAGCTACATATACCCACATACACTTACACTTGGATGTAGGCGAATGCCAGCATGGGACAGATGACCAACACCACTGCCACCAGAATGTAATTGCTCTGCTTGCTTTCCTCGACCTCTTTTATTATGGTGGCTAGTTCGCCCTGAAATTTTGGCTTATACTACCGTTGACAACGTGTAACTGCCTGTGTTCCGTGCAAAAGCAGGGCAAAAGACCGTTGTCGCCAATGCACCTGCTCTCACTATTCAAGCGTTTTATTGTTTTGGGACAACAACTCTGTTTCTGAGTTTGCACGCAATGATGTTACAAGCCCAGCAATAAGATCCTGCTGGAGGGGCTTTTTCGAGACAAATTTGCCAGAGGCGTTTGCACTGACGAGCCCTGGCGCCTCAGTGTCTGCCTTCGAAAGCGGGGCGAAAGAGACCAAACAGACCAGTATACACTGTAACCACCCTGTATTCATCGCGCTCATTTAGAAACTGGGGGTTTCCTACTTCCCAATAGCGTGCCCGCATCCCACGTGTGTTACACAGCGACACCCGGCCAGCTGCGTTTGCACGAACCACAGGCAGTTGCGTCGACAACAACAGGATTGGCCGAAAAGTTTCAAACAAAACTCAACATGTACAAAAAATACATGGAGGAACCTGTAGTTGATTGTCGACGAACGCGTTGACTTTGCCAAACATGCCCATGTATTGTGTCATGTTGTTGAACCAGATCAGTCCGAGGTTCATGGTCGAGTCCGATGCCGTGTTATTCGCCTTAATTATCAAGGCATAGCTTTGTCGCTACATTAGGCCGAATGTTTGTTGCTAATTTCTTGTTGCCTGGCATTCCTAACTTATGTAAACAGAGAAGGGTTTTCCAGTCTACCACACAAACGGGACTGTGACGTCAAAAATGTCCACTACAGGGTCACCCAAAAGTACAGCAACCTCTATTTTTCGATCCAGATCCGACAATTCCCCGATCAGAACTTGATTGTCCGACGCCAACTTGGCGTAATAGTCAGAGATTGACGGTGTGATTTTTCGAACCAAATCGAACAACTCATCGGCCGTTTGCGATATCACTTGAACATGAGAGAATGTCATTTTTGAATTTTTCTCGCGCCATTTTTACCTATTCATGAAGCACAACTTACACTGGAACAAAATCATTCGTTCTTTCTGGAAACCACCGCCGGCGAAAAATGTGCCGCCGAGAGCGCGTTTGATACCTGTAACGTTTTTTCATGTTTTCACTTTGCGAACCGTAACTACCTCGCGGTGGAATTTGAACATTTGAGCCAACCGGTGAAGTCATTCGCAAATTTGAATAGGCTCGACGTCTGTGCAAGCAGCCAGAAGTTCGATTTCGTCTTCGTGTTGCGTTCCAAGTTGAAGATGGTCTCCAACAGACAGTCCACAATCTCATCGTATACTCTGAGTGATGTTTAGACGTTTCATAGTTTTGATGTTCGGAAACGTGAAACATCAGCCAGCTAACACTCACTGCACATCCGAATCACACAACACACCATCGCTGCTCGTCAAACGCGACGTTTTCAACGAATACAGTGCACAAAGATTGCTGCCCAATGGCAGCTGGCTAACAGCTTTGTCGGTCCTCTTGTACGCAGAATTCAAATCCACACGACAGGCGCTCAACACGGTTTCGTTTTGAATAGGTAGATCACTGCGCGCGCATCATGCATTAGCTTTCGGGCAGGATAATGAGACCGAGTAGTATGGGATCCTAGCCTGGGGAGCAAACTCACTCACTTGACACAACGCTGCAGCCGTTCGGCCTGCAACGCATCGATGACGTCACTGACGTCGTTAATCTGCCACCAAATGTCCGCCATTGTGCTTAGCTCAGAGTAGACTGCCCATCTAGGAAAAAAAAGATGAGAAGGGTGTTTGCCAAAAAATATCGATATTCAAATATTGTTGGAAATCCAAAAAAATAATGTTCGACCGACCGAGCGTTCAGGTCGACAATCGCCAACACGGTAACGGAGGCGACCGGCAGAATGACGATAATGACCAACATCACAATCGACACCTTATGTCGCAGTTGGCCCTTGGCCTCGGTGAATGTGAACTTCGACAGACCACCAGTCACGGTCGCTGGAAGTTGCTGGTGTGTGTGTGTGTGTGAGAGGGTCTATCTATGACGAACAATGGATACAATAAATAAAAAGAGATATAGAAGCGACCAACATTGTCCCGGTACGGCACTCTCGTGGTCTGCCATGTTCGGCAACACCGGTTGGATCTCGCGACAACTTCGTCAGAGCACTAGCTCTTGTGTGCCTCACTCTACCGGCCAAAACTTGCGGCGTGACGAACTCGGTACCTGGTCGTGAAGCCGCAGATCTTTTCCAACTAATTCTTCATCAAAACAGAATTAATTTGCGAGAGAATTGAACAATTCATTTCCATGACCTCGATAATCTTTTGTTGCTGAGAACCAGTAGATGAATCACATATGTACATACCTACATACTGTACATAAATGTAGGTAATTTATGTACTTATATGCCTGATGCAACTGCATTGTTGTTGTCTTGTGCATAATGAATGAGCATTAAAGAATTAGCCAACCAATTTCAGGGGATTAAGGCTTATTAATTTTATTTTATGAGACCTAAGCACCAAAATATAACCAACGAAAAGCAAAAACAGGGTTAAAGAAGCACCGCTGTGCAATGTTAGATCATTGTGCTTTTCGGTATACAAAAAATTAAACAATACCAACTTGAGAAACAAAAAGAGAAACAAATAAATAAGATCGTTGCATCATTGTTTGACTAGAAAATGCTGCACAAAGCATGACATTTGGAAAGTTGCACGTACATGAAGAAAAAATGAGATCAGCGCATAAATGGCAAGTGTGGATTATTGACAGATCAACAATCGTTTGACTTCTTCTCATCCCAAACAGCGGACAGAAAACCGTCTTCAAGTTTATTCAGGTGCACCGCCACAGACAAACGGCCAGATTCCCGCCGAAGAACATATAGAGCAGCGTGCCTTTCTCGTGCGAGACTTCGAGACCGAATTGCTCTCCTGAAACCAGATGGATTGAGTTCAGAAAAATTAGCTACGCGAAAATGTCGGCCCAGGCAAATTTTTATTTAGCTGCGTTTGTAATAGAGTTGGAGCCAGTGGTGTCGTTGAGTAATCGAAATTTTCCCATACCCAGGAAATTTTCGGGAATTTTTGAATTTCCCATGCACATACCCCCAAAAATCAAAAAAATTTCCCATACCAAGAGGTTTCCCCAAAAATGCAAAACTTTCCCATACCCGAGGGGGTTTCTGAAAAAAATGACCCCAAAAATGATCTAAAAGTGCAAAAAAGTGGTCTGAAAGTGCTTAAAACAATGTTTTCTTGCGGCAGCAAGCGATTTCGATTTTTTGGCTAAAATGGTCAAGTTTGGTACTTCTTGGGGTCAAAAAGTAATTTCTTAGGGGTGCTTGTTCTGAAAGTGAAAAATTTCCCATACCCCATACTCCCGGCCGATTTCCCATACCCCATACTCCCGGCCGATTTCCCATACCCCATACTCCCGGCCGATTTCCCATACCCCATACTCCCGGCCGATTTCCCATACCCCATACCAGGAGGAGCCCCCCCCAACTACACCACTGGTGGCGCACTAGTTTCGACAAGCGTAAAGGTTACTGGACCAAATTAGGAACTGTTACGTTGTTCGAAGTCAGTGAATGTACGCCAACTCGATCACAGGTTAAGCAAAATTTTCCCATGCCAAAGCCAACGTCTGTGCCAATGGACTTGTTTTCAAAGTTGATACGGCGTTGATACTGCCCTCATTCTATTCTTGTTATAGAAACAAGTAAGATAAAGAACAAACCGACAACAGTGTGCCATGAGCCACCATAATGATGATCCATCGTTTCTTTGATGAGTTGGGCAGCACTCTGAACAAAGATGAAGGTTTTTATGACACCGAATTCGGCTAGATATACCTTTCACTTCGCCTTAAAACTTGATGAGGCTTCCTAAAAAACGAGCGGGTTCGGCCCGAACGCCGCGCGGGGCCCGGGCCGGCCGCGGCCCGCGATGTCAGGCGTTACGGGCCGAAACAGCAACGTGTCAATGGTCTTGCGCAAAGGCGTGCCCCAAAGCACCTACCGTCACCAAAACAGGATTCCTTGCTCCAAGCAGCCCCAAGAACCAAAAGCGGTATTTCAAGATCAAAATTTTCCCCTGTTAATTGTATACCTGGTTATTGTTCGGATGTCGCTCGCAAGCGGCAGTGACAAGTCTGACCGCGTCGTCCTTCATTTGGTCGGCCATTTCATTGTGCTGAAATAAAAAAGTAAATTCCTCACGTTATGAAGTTAGAAATGGAGACTGTGATAACCGTTTTGAAAACAAATTGTGGAAATCGGCTCACTATTATCAGAGGCAGTGTAGGTCTTGAGGGGCACACCTTCTCATCCTCCGTGGTACGCCTGTCCTACAATTCCCCCTCAGGTATAACGCCTTCTTCCCCAATTTTTGCCTAAGATACTTAATTTATGCAGAACATAGGGCCTAAAAATCGGTAATCCCTGGACAAAAACTGTCAAAAATTGCCAAATTACAATTTTATAGGAATTTTTTCCAAAAAGGGCGAAAATAAGTGCAACTTTCGACCTCGAAAAGTTAGTTTTCCCAAAAGCTGGGTCTTCCCATTCCCCAGGTGGGTACGTCTGTTTACCCTCAGAAAACGAGGGGCCCACCTATTCCCACTCCGGACCAGGAACAGCACAATGATCAGAGGGGAGACTAGTGAACGAGTTTTCCAGCTAATACCTCGCTCTCTAACTTCCAATGATTCCCGAGTGACTGACTGACCAGAACAATAACTTTGAGCTCGTGCACAGCTTACCCTTATCAAAGGATACGTGAAAATTCGCTTGAACGGCGGTTTCGTGGGCAGTGGCGCCACTTCATTTGTGGCTGTTCTCATTTTTTTGTGTTTCGCCTCGTTCAATATGGCACTGAAAAAAGTTCAAGATCAAAACCAATTCGAGCGTTAGAATGTGCTTGTGGACTAAATAATAACAAACAATTAACGCAAAAATAACAATACAAGAATAAAAATAATATGGTAGCGAACGAAACCGAGATCGAATGCAAGGCAACGCAAACCCATATCCCACGAACGCAAGCAGCAGCAGCACACAAACGCAGCTCGCGTAATGTTTCAGCTGAAAATTTGGAATGGACTGACAAATGATTCAGCACAGCAGCGGCTTGTGTTCAAGTCGCTACCGCAGCAGCAGCTGCGTTGCCTCGTGCGAGACACGAAGGCATCTGTGAAAGAGTAATTTTTCAAATATGCTTATGTGGGATGCCTTAGGTTTGATTGGTTTTCTGGGCAGTTCTGCACTTATTGGTTTCTTATTTTGCGCTTTGTTTTGCTTCGCGACTCGCCATTATCTTTTGTGTCGGCGTCGGGCAAATTTCAAGTGCGTTTTCAGTGCGCCAGAGCCATTCGAAAAATGTGCCACTTAACATGGCCAGAATCATTCATCAGAATCGTTTGAATTTCATGTTCCAAATTAAAACCCACGTTGGAAGGCTACACAACTTTGAGGGATGCTTCAAGCTCTGACGTTAATATTGTGAATGGTTCTGCAGTCTAGACCGCCCATAACAGCAATGGGTCAATGAACTGCTCCGAATAAATTCATTATGAGGGCGGTCTAGCACTTGGCTGACTCAGAGATTCTTGTTTTCGGAACATAAGAAAGCCGCCTGGTGCTTGCTACGTAGTTTGGCAACCCTTTGGTTGCTTAATCTGCTGAACAGCTGCCCCACATTATAAAAGCTGAGCGGCCTGATTACTGCGAATGCAAACAGCCATAACGTTCGACCACCCCAAAAGAGCTGGATCTAAGCGAAGTGCTAAATCCCGCGACCAGTTCGACAGATGTAAACATTTCAGCCTCTTGTTTTCCAATGTGCCCCTCAAAGTGCAGGCACGCACTACAACAACAACATAGTAATGCTTGGTTTCGTGTTCCAACAAAAGCGCGCAAACAGAGAGAACGTTATTATCCTTTTTGTTTATTTTAGCCCAATGTGAGCGCGCACATATATCCTGTGAGCTCAACTTTCAAATGGCCTGACAAACACACACACCCTGCATATCCAAATGTTTGTTGTACATTGTAGTTGAATCGTGTTTGCGGCCACTTTTTATTGTTCATCCCGCCAACTCAGTGTCCCCGTGTCTGCATTGTGTTACGTTCGGTGTTTTTGACTCTAATCGAACTTGCAGCACCAGCGCGATATTATATTGTCGTTTTTATTAGTCTAAATTTTTTTGTCTGGGGCTTTGAATCTGGGCCGCCAAAAAGCGCTCGTGATTTCCATTTTTGGCATTGAAATTGAAACGACTTGTCTATTCAGAATTTCTGTCAGGCTGTGGGCCGCATTGACTATTCCATTTTTTTATTAGCTAATAACCTCAGAAACCTTTTTCGCTTTTTTTCAATTTTTTCGTTCGACTCTTTGCCAGTCACACTTTGTCAGTCACACTACTCTCCATAAAATGTGATTTAAATCCGAACAGCTAAAAAACATCAGGGAAAATTGTTTGACAAACAACAGCCCACGGCTTCATCCGTTGATTGCGTTGAAAATTTGTGTTTCGTCCACCCATTTTCCTCCCAAGTTCATTTACTGTATCACATGGATTTAATGATACTAGAATTTCAACTCTTAAACGCTGTTATAGCGTGTAACGTTGCATTTACCAGTAATATGCACATGAACGTAATATGTTCTTCCTATGAGTGACTAAACGTTCCAGCATGTTGTTCATGTTTCTCGAAGACCACCGATACATAAATTGCGTGCCATCTTACAACTCCGCACTACTCCCCCACCTAAGGTGCGTGAACATGCATAATGTGTGTGTGGTGTGTTGTGTGTGTAATGTGGTGCGAGCTTAGACAAGTCGACTTGCGTGTGTGTTGAATGATAATCATAAAAGTACAGTGTGAGCCGTGAGGCGTGAAACGCAGGCTAATGGTTTTGTCGTCAAAGCACGTCGTCAAACAAAGCCGTCGAACAGATGAGCCCCAAATGAGCGCGAAAACTAGTACATGTGTTCGACGACTTTGTTTGACGAGATGATTTGACCACATTACTATAAGCCGAAACGCAGTGTCTTATCTGCGTGGACAGTGTGAAGCACGCAATCTGAAACCTGTGGTTTTGTCGTCAAACAAAGCCGTCGAACACATGAGCCCCAAATGAGCGCGACAACTAGTACATGTGTTCGACGACTTTGTTTGACCAGATGATTTGACCACATTACTATAAGCCGAAACGCAGTATCTTATCTGCATGGATAGTGTGAAGCACGCAATCCGAAACCTGGTGTGTGAATTTGGACAGCGTTTTGCGCCCACCTTGTGTCTCGTTCTATGTTTTGAAGTGCGCTGCCTTGGCGGGATCAAGCGGTTTGACCTTGCCAGAATTCAACACACGCCACACACACATGTTGGTGCATGAACGCTGTTAAAAGCTTGGTTCTTGACATATAAATCGGCGACAAAATTGCATGACTCGCACTATATATAACAAACCAATCCGAATTTGAAACCAATTCTTTGATTTTTGTCTCTTGACTATTGTGACATGCCCATAAATTCATACTACATGATAACCGATGCGTGTTTAGTTTACCGCACACACACGCGGCGTTATAGTCCATCGCAAACGACTTGGCGTGTTTATGTGTTTTCCACTTTGCTCAAATTGATGTTTTGCAACAGCGCGCAAAAACAATAACTTTTAGCTTGAGCGTTGAACGTATCAAATAGCGTCGATGTTGACATTAACCGCTCGGCTTAAAAGTATACTGGTCGGTCTGAACCATCTCCGACCGTTTATTTATCACATCACAGTGGTAAACTCAAGTGGTCAAATCACTTGGTCAACTCATACGAAGCCCAGAGTGAGCGCGGCGCGAGGAAAATAGGCATTCGGGGTCAGTTGACGAGTCTAAAGTGAATTGGACGAAGTGATTTGACCATTTGAGTTGACCACTGTAACATAAGCCAAAACACTATCAATAATCATTAAAAACTGTGTGTGGTGAGTGGATTTTTTTGTTGGTTGCCAAGCCTCGCTACCAACTATGGCATCAAAGGCATATGACATCGTAGCCCTTTAAGAGTGGATGAAGCGAAAGTTCTGTTATGCAGCCATCAGCAAAAAGAGTGAGACAAATGTTTCTTTGAAATCCTTGGTTGACACACAAGTTTCGTTCGTATGCTCTCTCTCTCTCTCATTCTGCATGCAAATCAGCCGTGAAAACACCGACAGTTCTTGACGACTTATAGATTGATATCTATCGTCGAAATTGGATTGCTGACCGTTTTCTCATCGTTTGACCGCTTTCGGCGATACGTGAAAAAGTTTTATGAGCGACACTTATAAGAAAGTGGCGTGTCTTGTAAACTTTTTCTCTTAATCCGAGAACCACGTAGTTTTCATTGCATGTTCTGCGTTGTTGTAACGTAAAGGTGCACTTGAACATGTTTTGGGAAACCGCTCGGTGAGAATTCCGACATTGACTTTGATCCATGATCGCATCTTATGATGTTTGTAAAACATTTTTGTGGTTTTGTACAGCAATTTGCACGCACGTATACGGTTATCTGGACGACATAATTTATTTGGGTTTGCGATTGTAAAAAAAATTTCAGCGTTATACTATTGCCTCAACTCCAAACATCCATAAATCCTGTGTCAATCTTTAAACTGTATTTTACAAGTTTCTAACTTGCGTTAGAAATGGACGTTATAGTTCATAAATTTTTCCATCGTTCATCAAATCTTCAACCGTTTGGTATGGGTAGCGACATATACCACCTGGTATGGATAGCTGTTACATTATCATTCATTGTTGCGCAAAATTTGTCACACTGCAGTTTCGTGTGTCAAGAACACGAAATCAATTGCCATCACTTGACGCAAGACACTTGACTATACTGTACCTGCACCAAGGAGAGTGATCCACATTCATGAAGTTTTTCAGGCGGGATCGCTACTTAATCGCCATAATGACACACGTCAGCGTGTCATCATCATCGGTGTTTGACAAATAAAAGAAAAAATAAAATAAAAAGAAGAGAAAATCATCGTCATGGAACTCAAAGTGCTCGTGGACGGAGTTGAACACGTTGTGACGGGACTGACTGAGGACACGACTTGTCAGGTAACGTAACCTTATGGGATATATTGTCTGGCCTGATTATCAAGGAAATTAGGTTCTGACACTGTAAGTTGCTGTTGAGGTGTGTATTGCCGAAAATTTAAGTTCAGAATTTTTATGTAGTTATCTCGATTAGTGCAACGTAATGGCAACAAATTACAACTGGGTGTACAGATAAGTATATTTTTCTAGAACGCAAAAAAATCACAGTAAGTCATTAAGAGAAAGTTGGGTTGAGTCGTCAACACAGCGTGTGGCTGATTGCATTTTATGGACAAAGTGTCACGTTTGGGCCGTAGTCACTAAATACGGGTGTCTAATCACCGCCAGGTTCCACACGCTCGTGCGTTCGACTTTCTCCTGTTTCAAATTCAAACCTGAAAACGTTAAAAGGACACATTAGCGACAGCTTTGCAACTGCAGAGCGTTCAGTATTGAAGCCAATGCAAACGTCACACACGGCGCACTGAGTGGTAATCAAGGCTATCGCTTGAGCACCATCATGCATAGACGTGAAGATCTCCTCCTATTTTCGTGTCTGAAATTTATTTTGTAAAAACACCATAGATAATTTCAATTTCCGAATTCATGACTGGTTCAATACTTGGCGAGAACTTCACAGAAAGCAACGCATCATTCCTGCGATGACTATTCATTTTAGGAAATAATCTACGCGCTAGCCCACGCCACCGGCCAAATCGGTCGTTTTGTGCTGGTCGAACAATGGCGTACCACTGAACGCAGTTTGGCTCCGAACGACCGGCCTTTCCAGGTCTTACTTGCATTTTTTTGCTTGAAATCTATTTATATGTAGATTTCAAAAAATCCGACCAACGTAATCTCGTAATTCTGATTCGAAGTTAAAATGAAACTGTTTTTTACAACAACTTTGAATATAGTGTATCTAAATCTATCAATCCTTTTCTGTTTAAACAGGTCTTATCGCGTTGGGCAGAGCACGCGTCAGACGTCAAGTTCATTCTACGTCACCCCGACTCCAACCCGGTCTCTCCGGCCTCGTCCAGTGGTTTGGCAGCGTCGTCCAATTTGAATTCGAATCTTCCCGCCACCAGCACCAGTTCAAATCCGAATATGCCATCAACATCGCAAGGCCCGTCAACAATGCCAGCTGATGTTTCACAAAGCGGATTAATGCAACCGCCCAGGTCGCCAACCGCGTTGCGACATGCTCATTATCAACACAATGGGGACATTTATGGCCGGATCAACAAGGTGCGGCTCATTTACTGTCCGACAAATTCTAGTGGGAATTAATTTACACACTGAGTGTAGAAAAGTAGCAAATTGAGTGTAAGTTTGTTTCAGCCCCAGACCAGCGCCAGTGCCAGCGCCCTGCCCTCCTACTACCACCAAAGAACGACGTCTGGTTTGAATACGGCCGGTTCGGCTAACGAAGGGTCAACATCCACGCTCACTAGTCTCGCCTCTCTGCCGTCTTATTACTCGACGTCTAGCAATTCGACGTTCACGCAAAGGTGAGAAATTTTGGAAATTGAGCCACTTATGTGTTTTGATGAGGATTTCGTCTTCTTTGAGGTGTTTGATTTGATTTCCAATACTATCCAGGCACAAACACGGTCACAAACCGCCGCCTCCCAGTTACGAACAAGTGATGATGAAACGAAGGCAACAACACCATCAGCAGAATGTAAGTTGTTCCAACAAAGCTCTAACTTAATCACATACTTGTTCAAACTATGCATATCCGAATCATTCAGGGCACATCAGCCACTTCCGCACATCAGCCAGTCTACCAGTGGCCAGCCAGCAAAGAGGATTTGATCAAAATGATCCACTTGCAACAAATCAGAATGACTGAACAGACCAAGCGTTTGAGGCAGTTAGAAATGGGTGAGCACAAATTTTACG
Source organism: Rhynchonema sp. JSB1_4 (assembly GCA_030248065.1). Lineage (NCBI taxonomy): Eukaryota > Metazoa > Nematoda > Chromadorea > Monhysterida > Xyalidae > Rhynchonema > Rhynchonema sp. JSB1_4. The sequence continues at coordinate 26,511 of JASAMV010002084.1, forward strand.
TCATGATGTTAGATGTGTGAGAATTACCTGGTGCAAAAGTACACTGAACTAAAAATATCCCGCGTCTTTCAGAAAATCAACAGCTGAACAGCCAGGACCTGGGTCGACAGATCATGCACTACGAACAGTTGAAAGCAAGATTGCGGGCCGAAATTGAGGCACTGGAAATATCGGATCGTGTTTCCACCGAACACCTCGCTACATCATCCACGACTGAAACATCAGCCAGCCAGACCACCAGACATAATCATGACACTGCCGGCGATCCGAATGTCCAAAAACTGAAAGAGCACCTGTCGAAAATCGACGCCGAGCTGCTGAGTAAGAACACCGAGATTGCGCAGCTGAATTACGAACTTCGCGCTGAAACATCGGCCGCTTCGAATGGGGAGTTGAACAACAATGGTGGTGATCAAGGTGAACAACAGCCGGTGGATGAGATTGAGATCGAGATATCGAGGATCGAAGACGCGATCGGGCAGCGAAAGGCGAAACTGAACGAACTGATGAGCGCCGTCGCCAATGGTTACTGTTTTTTCCGTATTTTACATTTTTTTGTGTAAAATGTTAATTTCGAAAATCATGACATAAGGATTTTCTGGAACAGATTATTATGACACCCATCGTGTACTTTCAGGCATGCCCATCCCGAGCAGTTCAGCTGTTTCACCCGCACAAACTGACGACGACGACAAACGGCCTGGTGTTTGGGTGTAAATTTTCTACACCCTTTTATCTAGTTTTGATGCTTTTATCCTGCTCGTCAGTGATCATCTTTATGTCGATTTGTGTACATCAATTGCATAATGCCATCATCGTTTACACACCTCTGTGCTTTTGCTATGCTTAGAAACTCAGAAATTTCCCACACGTCATTGATTTTTATCTTTTTGGCTATTCGTTCAACTAAGTATAATGCGCCCAGGATTGGGCAACTTCGGTTCTATTACTTATGGCAATTCCTGAGTGTGCTTTTCACTTCGTCCGTGTGAATGCCTGATGTGCAAATTATCTTAGCTTCATGGATTCTCAAATCTGGACCAATAATTTCGACAGAGATTCCCGCTTGCAAACATAGCGTTTTGGCGCCGTTTTCCACTTTATTGTTAGAGCCTTGTATTGTACAAACAAACTTCATATGCCATGACGTGGAGAGTGTTTTTAACATGCAAATACAATTCAGGAAATATCTCCCAGCCCGTTTTATACATGCATATCACTGCTTCTTTTTTCGTTTGCATACATCAGATTGATTCAAATGGTTTTTATGCTGCTTCCTGACCAAAACGGCCCCATTAATTATCCTATTCCTGACACAAGTTGCTTTTCAAAACGCCCCAGTGTGTGTGCGAAAAAAACTGATTTGAATGCGCGTTCCCGCTTCTTTACCCGTTGAGTTTGGAACATACAAATAAAATACCGAACGAAAGCACAATAAAAGTGTAAAAGCACACATGTTTTGGCTTGGTTGATGCCGGAACAACATTTTTTCATCGTTAGTCACTTTCTTGTAACGACAGAAAAACTATGTACATATTTCGCCTGCCAGTGTGCAAAAACCACACGGTTTTATGGGTTAGGAAATGGCACTGGCAATAATGTTACGGGGATTCTTCATGTCATCGGGCGAGCTAAGGGGTAAACTTTCTAAATTTAAGCTTGAAATACAGGTGATGAAACTGAAACTCATGGTGGTAAAGAAGAGCAAAAGCAAGAAAAAAAGAGTCAAACCCTGCAAAAACTTGATATCAATTGTCACAACAACGCATCAGTTAGAAGATCAATCATGAACTTGTAACTCATCCCAACAGAGCGTTTTCATTGTTGCGCTTTCACATCAGGCACCACGAGTGAAAACATGGACATTTAAAAAAAATCATGCTGTTATCGTTGAAGAAGAGCGAAAAGGCAGTTGATTTTGCATCAATATGGTGGATATGTATGTCTGTCATGCAATGGATTGAACCGGGAATATATTACCGCACGCAAATATCACGGTTAATCATATTCTCAACATTCAAACCCAACGTTTTCCATGTTTTCCAAAAGTGGACACAAAGGTACACACCAGTACCACACATGCTGTTGGTGTGACCGGTTTTACGAGCAACATTCTTCTTTTGTCTGCTTTTTGTTGTCGACACTAATCAGGTCTGGGCGATGTTCCCCTTCAATCTGGGTGAGTTAAAAAATGTGAAAAAAGTTACCCACATATTTCTTGTCAACATCAAAATGTTAAACCTTCACAACGAGTATAGAGATGCACATATTTAAAATCATGATGACATCCAAATTGTTTGCTTGAGTTCGGTTAGAAGTCACTCATCCCAATATCCTGCACGCCAATCCGCGAGTAAATAGATAATACGCCACAGGATGACTC
>JASAMV010002086.1:0-24165 GCA_030248065.1 Rhynchonema sp. JSB1_4
GAAAATACAATATGGCGGCGTTGCAGAACAATGGATGGCTCTCTGCACATCGTGGAACAATTCGGGCTGCCATCCAACTGTATGTACGCAATTGCCCTCGTGATTAATTGCTTGTCATGTCCTCCATTGTTCTCTGTTCTTTTGATGTCATCAAAATGTATACCTTGATTGATAGTTTGGTTTGTTTCGACGCATACCGAAATCAGCAGTCGGGCCTCGTAGTTTGACTTTGTCCTGCACTTTATGTTAAATCAGGAGCAGTTGTCGTTAGGAATGATGTCATAGGACGGAAAATTTGAAACAAGGTTGGGAAATAACTGAAGAAAAGAACATTTTAGCAACTAGCACTTTGTTTGCACTAACAAAAACACTTTATTACATGAAAACACAAGAACAAGTACACCGTACATCAGCAGCCTGTTTCATGATAACGGGATCGAGTGCATCGTGTGTAGTCTCCTGAACAAAGGCAATTGTTCCATTTATGAACTTTAGAAGAAAGAAAAAACTTGATATCTGACTATTATGACGGCACTGGACTAAGTTTTCGTGCTGCGGTAACATTCCGAGTAAGCCTTCACTTTTCCGCTTTCTTCCGAATAAAACGCTCTGGTGTTATTTGGAAAAAAATCACTTTAAAGTCTCATATCCCATGTATCCAAAGGTCCAGGTGGGACTTATTTGGTATTCCCCAGTCACACGTATATTTATATGCGATACCATAGATGCCATAAATACTTTAGTGATCGTGTTTACGGCGGGTGGTAATACAGTTCCTGGTTTCGCAATTTTGGAGTCAATTTTACGCTTCCGCAGGCTTTCATCGCGTTGGGTGGCCAAAGTGGGTTAATTAGCAATTATTAGGCAGCAGCCGGACATCAAATTTGCCATGCTTCATTTCGTATGCTTCGTATGTATGTATGTGAAATTGCTTACCTGTTTTCCTTGCCATGTATTTTGGTCCATTTGGGCCACCGTTTTGGAAGGAAGAAGGAAAAAAAACCTAAATCGCAGGATTTTCACTCTCATCATAAGTAAAGCGGTGGTGGTGTGGTTGGGATTTGATGTGCATATTCGGATTTGTCGTTTGGGACTTATCCGTTCCAGGGTCTACCGTATTATGACTTATTATGGTTTGCTCTTCTGGTTCTTCACTAGACATACATAGATCCTGGGGTACACTACCCTCCACGTGGTTATTTGCATGTTGGTCACCAGGGGAGTCAGATTGAAGAACAACCTGGCTACCGTCGTTCCCACCTAACATCCTAGCGGCTAGCGGTTCACCACTTTTGGTGCATGCTTCGGCCCGTCCGGCCGTCCCATCTTCAGAGCGCATAGCTTCCGTATTAATCATGCAGTGTTGACGCGTGCGCTGGCCCGTCTCTCTCCCACCGAATGAGGTGGCGTCATAACCAGACGAATCATAAACTTTGTCTATACGATGTGTTCTCCACGCCTGTTGTTTGCGTTGGAGCTTCCTAGTAGGTCTCGGAATACCTCCTGCTTCGTTGGCTGGGGCATGCCATACAACTTCTGAATCAGTCCACTCAGCAGCGGAATCGTAACGTTACTCATATAATCGGCACCCCTTTCAACCCTATCAGCTTCGTACTCCGATCCCACTCGGAACTCCCTGAGTTCACAAGGGGGCGAACGGGGCATACTTGCAATAGCTTGACTCGCGCAAGCAGGCCTGCACTTCCCTTCTAACACCAATCTCGGTCGAATTCATATCAAATAGAAATTCGCCGTGCATATAGCTGAAGTCAGGGTTGGAAAAAAAATTTTTAAACAAGTCTCAGATTCGGGGAAATTTTCACAAATTTGCCTAAAAACGCGCAAAATCGCGAAAAAAATGCAACTTTAATTGACGTCACTTTTGTGACTTGGTTTGCATCACTTATGAAGGGTGTTTACGTCATTTCGATGCGATCCAACAGTCTGTGCTTGTTATGGACCTATGATTGCTGCTCTGTGGTATCAGACACAACAGTTTGTGGTCGAATAAGCAAGATTCACTCACAAACCATATAGAATTGAGAATATAAACTGCAGAAATACTTGTCGGGTCGCTGAATCAGTCGTATATGACCGACCCGATGGGGTATGACATCAAAGTACCATGTAAGTATATGCATACTGTGTCTCATGTATCACGGGAAGGTATAATAACATCATTTGGGGCATCTTAGATACCAATTACATGCCCCAAAAGTGATTTTGTGAAGAAAATTTTTCGACCCTTGAGAAAAAATGACAAAAAATAACCCCCAAAAAGGCCATTTTTGGACGTTTTAGAACATTTTGTTCCCCCGAAAAATTTTAAAAAAAACTTTTTTTGCCCAACCCTAGCTGAAGTATGCTGAGTACCCACAGACGCTACCGGGCACATTGCAGGGCTCTAACTCTAAAACTAGCATATGGTCTGGACCTCCACTCAGATCAGAATTTGGGATCTGAGAACCTCCTCTCTTATGACCTTCCTTCCATGATTTGCTTAGCTTGTTTATTGTCTTGCTCTTAATCAATAAACCTTCACTTTCCCCCATTCCAGGCCGTTCACGCACCCGTGCGTCGACCGACGGGGGTCGTACTTCGCAATCATGGCAGGATCTGTCTCATATGGCCGTCGGGTATCGGCCCCATCGAGGAATGATGGTCGAAGCCCGTAAGTCGGCGTTTATTCCTTAGCCTCACCGGCATGTCTAATTGCCCAGGGGTAATAAAGACACCTGGCTTATCCTGACCCAGTTGTACTCTATATTGATACCTATACGCCAGCGTGTTCACACGAAGCGCGCGTTTCATAACTTCGGGATGAGCACTAAGCTCATGTCCCTCCTTATACGTCACACACGTCAAATCAGCCAGTGATACATGATTCCTAGCCATTGGCACTAATTCCTTTCGTGGGATACCCAATCCCTTTCCTCCATACGTATTCAGCCCTCTTCTTAGCTTTCCCCTTCAATTCAGGCACGAATTCCGAATCACTGATGCCTCGCACCAGCACGTCAGCCAAGAATTCGAACGGAATCGACGAGTACGCCTTGGAAGAGGCCGTACTTCCCCATAATATTGACTTTGGCAACATGATTCTTATCCAATGTTGACCTTGGTGAAACATTACCTGTACATATATCTTATATCCTGTCATACTGTGATCCTTATTTGGGCTCGTCAGGCCTGATGACGAAGAATCATCAGAGCTCAGCACCACGATTGGTGCACCCACTTCTTTTCGCGCAGTATCCCGCTCCGGATCATTGACACGACTTATTCTCGCGTTCGTTTTCCTCTTTTCAGTTTCGCCCGATGGTGTATCACCATCAACCACGTTCGAAACTGAACCATTATCACTGTTCATACCTACGTTAGCCGTCTTATCATCACAGACCGGGCTGGTACTATGCCGCACCTCGGCCGGTGAAACATCACTCTTGTTATCATGCATAACCATCTTATTTTCAGCCATAGCGATCATATCATACGTAGGTAGCTCATTTATCATAGGGACTTCGGCTGAGGTAGGCAGCCTGGCTCCTTCCCTTGGACCCGCGGTCGTAGCAATCCCGACTACTGGACACGTCGCTGCCTCAGGCATATCATATAGATCATTCGAGGACACAACCGCTGGTGGTGCCATCTTCGAACGGACAGGCTGGTGTCTTTGTTCTTTAGGCACCCCATCGAAGGGATCGAGTACCTCGGCCTCAATAGAGAACACCGGGCTCGCCGAATGTTCCTCCGTAGCCTTAGCCAAACTTTCCGTTTATAAACCTGACGCTTGTCGGACCAGATTCTAGGTCCGCTCGAATAGCCACAGCTTCAGCCAACAATCCCACGGTCTCTCCCACGGACCTATAAGTGCACACGGGGTGCGCTTCCATCCTATCACTCGCTACTACATCATATCCGATCATAATCGGGGTGGAACCTCGCGGATAATGCTGATCCGCGCCTAAAAATGACTCTCCACGGTGGCCTCGTCCGTGCATTCGTTCGTATTTTGCACAGGCGGTGCTACCTCCCCGAGTTCTGACATCTCTACCGTTTCGTCCAGTGTGGGCAAAGCCACAAGTCCTGTCCTAACTCTGTCCTCACCACGTATCTGTCCTTCCGGGTTGGGTCCCGGCTGGGATTCATCCCCTGCCTCATAACCGTCTTCGGTTTGCTTATTCTCGAAGGATGATTGGCTAGAAAAGTGCTTTTCCACCAAATCCCCCCATGAATATGCTTCCTCCGACTGGTCCAGCATCTGTTGCAACATATCTGACGTGTCCTTATATTCCATAGAATCATCCGAGTCAGGTAGCAACCTGGTGCTGCCTGAGTCTTCCTCTTCCGAACATATAGAGGACGAAGCCGCAGGTAAATCAAAACCCTCTTTCTGGCGGTTATCGCCCCACCTATCGTTCTTATTCTCGGCCACGGGTTCAATCTCAGCCCCAGCTGCAGATTGGTCCGCGTCCACCGACGTAACTTCCTTCTGTCCTAGCATATTAGCCGACCCCGGGGGGTCCCTATCGTTCTCATATCCTAATTCTCTATTTTGGTCCGGCTCCTCTGCCGCCGCAGATTCGCCGACCGGTCCCGGGGGACCCATATGTTTCCTATGGTTCGGGTCAGCGTCCTATCCCGTGAAAAGAGTGCAACTTGGCTCGGCGTCCCGATCCAAGCTTGGCGCATGGTGCATTGTCGACGAAGTGCACCCGAAATCCTCCTGCCGCGGCCACGCTCCAGTACGGGCTGACCGAAGATGACTCCGGGCCCTGAATGGCAATCGACGGCCGTTCCAACTCGAAGGGAGGTTAGTATTGGTAGTATTGAGCCACGCGTGCTAGCCCCCGGTTGGATTATCGAATAATGTTTCGTCGTTTTATTATCCGATCGGACGTAAATCATACGGACATTCAGGTAAAAGAAGAGAGAGTAGAGTTTGTATGGTAAGACCAGAGTTTAAATAGTCAGCGCACAAAGAGAAGTTAAACAAGACCAGTTTACATTGAATGCTGATTGGTTAGAATATTGCACTTGTATGGATTGATTCGTTGACACAATAAACCTAGCTTTTGCATACGATAAGAGTCCTATGTGTGTGTGTTGCAATAATACGGTAATTGTAGAGCGGAAAATTTGAATTTACCTAACTCAAGATGGCCGACAAGAGCGGCTTGAAACCATTACAAAAACTTTCGAGCGATGAATCACGAAAGAACGGTAAAGCTTGAATCACATACCTATACCGTGGTGGCTAACCACAAGTACCTGTCCAACCATACCTCTGGCCGCCGGCGCCATTTTTTGGTCGGCACGTTACAAAATAGGAGCCTAACAAGCAACAGCCAATCAGCGCGCGCTGCTGGCTCACCAGTCATAAACGGTCACTTTCACTTTTGGTCACCCTTGTTGGCTGATGTGCGCGCGGCAATTAAAAAACATGCGAGCTTCGTTTCAATCAAGTGTGAAAGAAACATGCTGTTTATTTATATTTAAATGAACTTCTGGTCATGCTTTTAAACAAAAATACAGTACACTTCAGGAGTACATGTCTTACAATCCTGCTGATTTGTTATCCAGCAAAAGTAAGAACCCAAAGGTATAGAAAAGAATATCACAAAGCCTCTGATCAAAATTTAGCCCTGTTTTTAACACGATATTGGCAAACGAGCGGGTGCACCCAAGATGGTGTTCCGTTTGGATCTCATGTGGATCTGTGCCACATAGGTACATAACCCACCGTGCTGCTCTCAAAAGTTATGTACATACAGTACTAAGCAAAAACAAAAACCCACACGCACACAAAACAATCGGGTGCACCCGAGAAGGTGTTCCGTTTGGATCTCATGTGGATCTGTCCCACATAGGTACATAGCCTACCGTGCTGCTCTCAAAAGTTATGTACATACAGTACTATGCCAAGACAAACCCACACTCACACAAAACAAGCGGGTGCACCCAAGAAGATGTTCCGTTTGGATCTCATGTGGATCGGTGCCACATACATACCGACAGTGCTGCTCTCAAAAGTTATGTACATACAGTACTATGCCAAGACAAACCCACACTCACACAAAACAAGCGGGTGCACCCAAGAAGATGTTCCGTTTGGATCTCATGTGGATCGGTGCCACATACATACCGACAGTGCTGCTCTCAAAAGTTATGCCAAAACAAACCCATACGCACACAAAACAAGCGGGTGCACCCAAGATGTTGATCTGTGCCACAAACAGAGCTTCTGTACATGTCAGTCAGGTACAGTAACCAGCCATACAATCCACAAGCACAGAAAACAAAGGTACAGACCAAACCAATACAAATAAAAGAGCGTAGTTGGTAACGTGACCAGTTGTGTGCAAATCCTTATTCACACGTTTATTAGCTGCACCATGACGCATCACGGACAAACCCAATCTTTTCGAGCGTTCGGCGCATGTACAATGTGGCAAAACGGCCTAAACGCACCTAGATTCTAGGCGAGAGCGGTCAATTGCCTAAATGCACCTAGATTTCAATGGCGCGCTGCCAAACTGCCTAAACGCACCTAGATTCTGAATTTGCAGGCAGCGACGCCTAAACGCAAATAGATTCTATGCGCGTGCGTAAAATCTAGGTGCATCTAGGTGCATCGAGGCAAATCTAGGTGCATCTAGGTGCATTTAGGCGTTACATGCTTATACATTGGCCTAAATGCACCTAGATGCACCTAAACGCACCTAGATTATGCATTTTTTCCTATAACGACCTATTCGACGGAGCAACCTGCGCACCACGTTTGAAGAAACTTTGCAGTGACCCCAAGGGTGGGTGTGTAGTATCTATCTCTAAACAGTTTTGTTCTTTTGTTACATAATGCCGCAGCTGTGTTCCACCTATTATTCCATTGAACTTGTGATATGCTCTAAGCATATCTGTATTTGCAGTGATCGACGTGTGTGGAGATGGTAATCCGGCTGACATGTTTATACCCACAAACGGTGAGCAAACAAGCAAACGAAATACATACGTGCTTTGCTTGTGAATTATATATCAACTATTTCATTGTTATGATCTCAGTCCGCCGTTTTCAGAGTTATCCGACATCAGTACCGAGTTCCTTGAATGCTGCGCGGACATGTCTGACACCAGCGTGCCACAGATGATGACAATGGTGTGCGACATCCGCCAACACATGGACTATGAACGGACGATCTGATTAAGTATCTGCTTGAGGTGTGCGTGCAGTCAAGTTGAAAAATATCACTGCATCACAATTCGCAGGACAGAACTCGTTACTCTCCAACCACACTAAAACATTTGCGATTAGCCAATTTTTAGGTGGCCACTCCATTTCTATTTCACCGTTTCTGGGCGTATAGCATTTCACGTGGAAAATTTACATAGCAGCATTGTCATTAATGCCAAAGATACGCAAAGTTGTATGGCCTCCACAAGAACGACATTTGGCCAATTTTTATCGTTTCAGATGGTTGACTGTGCAGAGAGCCTCACCGGCTTTGCCGAAAGTTACGAAGAAGCAATTAGCGACAGCAAGGATGCGATGAACTATGCATCCGTCCGTTTGAAAGGATTCGTTGACGCGTTTGAGGACGATATAAAGATGGATTCAGAGTTCTATGCGTCGGTCAAGAGTTGTTAATTTGTTAAATTACATAACTAGTATTTACATACGATGTCTTCACTTCAGAAAGAACATCATTGCGCTGAATGTCTACTACAAGAGTTTGAGTCAAGAAATCTACACGCAAAGCGAGTCGTACAATTTCTTCAGCTTTATCTGTACGTAACTAGGAAAAAAGTGCCGGAGGCAGCGCCGTATACCTTGGTTGTGGTGACCACACGTTGTCACTCTATTTCTGATGATATAATGTTTCTCAGTTATAACACGTGCGTTATTATTCATGTGTTATAACTTTTTCAGTTATAACACGTGTTGTTGCCTGATTTTTGCAATTTTCAAGGGGACATGTGCTTAACCCTGATTTATCAAGGGGAGTCCCTGATCTATCAAGGTGGCTTGGTGTTTAGCCATCTGTTGCCCCATTGGGCGCTCAGGTGGTAACTGGGCGTGGCGAAGTTTGTGCTTCCCTCCTTCTTCATCTCCAAGGCTTCCCTGATCTTCCTCTTGAACTTGTTGGGTACTGTTGCCAGCACCTTTGTTTCCTTGAAGTTTGGTTGGCAGTTCTGGGGGCACTGCACACAGTGCTCTGCTATAGCACTGGTTTCGGTGCGCACATACTTCACACCTGTCTTGTGTTGGGACAGTCTGTTCTTCAGTGGCCTTCCGGTCTCTCCGATGTACACTTTGCCACATGGCTCCATGGGCACTTTGTATACCACTTCGGCTTTGTGCTCCTGTGGTCTCATCGGAGCTACTTTGCTGAGGGACTTTCTCAGTGTTTGGTCACTCTTTCCAACCAGTCTGACCTTGTACTTGTGGCAGATGCGCTTGAGTTTCTCAGTGCATTGACCACTGTATGGTACCACTGCTGTGGCCACTGGAGCCTCTTGGTTTGGCCTTTGGTTTGATTGTGGTGCCATTGCAGCCCATAGATGTGCGGTGGTTTGCACCCTTACTTCACTGGCACGTTGACATTGTGCTTCTTGACCAGTCCTTTGGCCCTCTTCTCTATACCACTGGTCGGATTGCACTTTCCTTTGCATTCGGACTTCTTCTAATCCGAGATTGTGCCTTCCAGCTTCTTCTCGTACTCTTCAGTGCCCAGGACCACTGTGGCTCGTCCTTTGTCCGCTGGCAGCTCCGTGATGGTGTCGTCTGCCCGCAGAGTCTTGATGGCTTGTGCTTCTGCCCTGGTGATATTGGGCTTGGGTTCTTTGGCTGTTCTCAGAGCCTCTTTCACTTCACCTCTGAAGTCCTCCCGCTGGTCTGGTGGCAGGAAGACCGCTGCTGTTTCCAGGCTGGTGACAGTTTCAAGCACTGGTAGCCTTCTCGGAGCCACTGCGAAGCTCAGCCCCTTGTTCAGGACTGATTCTTCAGCCGTGGTCAGCGGTCTTTGGCTTTTGTTGACCACTGCCGTTGATGGCGCTGTTGGTGGAATCAAGGCATCGTCAGACAGCCTCCACAGGAAGACCTATGAGAAGACCAAGGATGGACAGAGGAGGAAGTTCGAAGAGCTACCAATCGCGCACCAATCAGGAAGATGCACTACGATCAGCAGACCCTCCTCCAGACCTATGGCTCCGATACGTGGATGACACCTTCATCAAGTGGAGCGGGTCAGCCGATGAACTCGAGGGGTTCATAGCCCAACCTGAACAACCAGCACCCTGCGATACAGTTCACCATGGAGATGGAGGAAAGCGGACAACTACCCTTCCTGGATGTGATGGTCAAAAGAACACAACGATCCCTGACCACCACCGTATACCGCAAACCAACCCACACTGACAAGTACTTGCACTGGCAGTCGAATCACCCCACAAAGACCAAACTGGGAGTGGTCAAGTGCCTGACCAACAGAGCAAACACCATCTGCTCCACAGGACAAGAACGAGACATGGAAAAGAAGCGACTCCACCGCGCCTTCACCATGAACGGCTACCCCAGTGCACAGGTACAGAGGGCAATGGCACCACAATCTATACTACTAAAACAGGAAGGCGTATGCATGTCTGTATGCGTGACTGTGGGCCCCTCCCTCGGAAGGGCGGACGGGTCAATTTTCACGGGTAGCTTTGGGTATGCTAACGGGTCTTCGGGGGGGGGGGGCACGGCACGGGCGCGGAGCTGTAGCCGGGCCGTAGGCACGGGTCCCGTCTAGTCAAACCAAAGGCCAAACCAAGAGGCTCCAGTGGCCACAGCAGTGGTACCATACAGTGGTCAATGCACTGAGAAACTCAAGCGCATCTGCCACAAGTACAAGGTCAGACTGGTTGGAAAGAGTGACCAAACACTGAGAAAGTCCCTCAGCAAAGTAGCTCCGATGAGACCACAGGAGCACAAAGCCGAAGTGGTATACAAAGTGCCCATGGAGCCATGTGGCAAAGTGTACATCGGAGAGACCGGAAGGCCACTGAAGAACAGACTGTCCCAACACAAGACAGGTGTGAAGTATGTGCGCACCGAAACCAGTGCTATAGCAGAGCACTGTGTGCAGTGCCCCCAGAACTGCCAACCAAACTTCAAGGAAACAAAGGTGCTGGCAACAGTACCCAACAAGTTCAAGAGGAAGATCAGGGAAGCCTTGGAGATGAAGAAGGAGGGAAGCACAAACTTCGCCACGCCCAGTTACCACCTGAGCGCCCAATGGGGCAACAGATGGCTAAACACCAAGCCACCTTGATAGATCAGGGACTCCCCTTGATAAATCAGGGTTAAGCACATGTCCCCTTGAAAATTGCAAAAATCAGGCAACAACACGTGTTATAACTGAAAAAGTTATAACACATGAATAATAACGCACGTGTTATAACTGAGAAAGTTATAACACATGAACTTGGTAGTCTTTGGTATATATGGTATATATAGCACTTTAAGAACATTATAATTGTCCCCTCGATAGCCGAATGGTTAAAGCGTTAGACTCACAGCCCAGCGCCTCAACTTCGATACCGCACGGAGGACATATCAGCCTGATGACGACAGCAGGATCCGTTGTCGAAACGTCGCAACCGCGCCTCACCAGGCGACTTACCCTAACCCAACAGCCCTCGTCAGGGCTACCCACAGTGGCTGGCAATAAGACCACAACAGATTTTTCGCAAGATGTCATAGGACGGAATATTTGACACAAGGTTGGGAAATAACTGAAGAAAAGAACAGAATAGGAGCTATGAACGGGCAGACCATTAAAGTAAACTCTGTGACACCGATAACACCGCTTAAACAGGGTAAGGTGTCAGCAAAGTGTGCTAAAAAATTCATGAGCAAATAACAACGCCAGACAGAGTGAAGTTGCGTGCACGTATACACCGGAGTTTCCCACATACTGTTCCCCCGGCTAGAAGTTCTCCGTAAACGATTCCGAGGAGAGCCCAGGCCCGGGCTGCCAGGCTCTCTTCCAGTGTTTTCAAAAATTAATCCAAAATTTACTGTTGCTCTGTTCAAAACGCATTTCTGCCTGACCGTTTTTTGTAATTCCACCGGTTCCAACAGTTCTCAGGTTGAATTGAACGTTTCTTGAAATGCACACGAAGTAGTTGTGATAACAGTCGACAATGTTAGCCCTGAGCTCAACAAAATGTTTGAAGCAAAAGTTCCGATATTCCTCCGTTTACCGGTGGCTTTATCTAAGACTCCGGCGTCAAACGGTACGTAGGTGACCTTGCACGAGCCATTTACATGTACGTAGGGATGCAAATAGAATTTGGTTTACCGGAAAATGCCAAATAAGCCCCCCCCCCAGAATAAGCTCTTTGGGGCTAGCTTGAAAAATTTTTCTGTGCCTTATTAGCAATGCACTTTATTACATGAAACACAGAACAAGTATGTACATCAGCAGGCTATTTCATGATAACGGGATCGAGTGCATCGTGTGTAGTCTCCTGAACAAAGGCAATTGTTCCATTTATGAACTTTAGAAGAAAGAAAAAACTTGATATCTGACTATTATGACACGGCACTGGACTGTTTTTTTTCGTGCTGCGGCAACATTCCGAGTAAGCCTTCACTTTTCAGCTTTCTTCCGAATAAAACCCTCTGGTGTTATTTGAAAAAAATCGCTTTAAAGTCTCATATCCCATGCATCCAAAAAGGCCCAGGTGGACTTATTTGGCATTCCCCAGTCACACGTACTGTATGTTTATATGCGATACCATATAGATGCCATAAATACTTTAGTGATCGTGTTTACGGCGGGTGGTAATACAGTTCCTGGTTTCGCAATTTTGGAGCCAATTTTACGCTTCCGCAGGCTTTTATCGCGTTGGGTGGCCAAAGTGGATTAATTACCAATTATTGGGCAGCAGCCGGACATCAAATTTGCTTCGTATCTTTCGTACATACTATATGTACATATGTATGTATTGAAACTGCTTATGTACCTGTTTTCCTTGCCATGTATTTTGGCCCATTTGGCCCCTGAACGGGGGCCACCGTTTTGGAAGGAAGAAGGAAAAAGGACCCCTAAATCGCAGGATTTTCACTCTCATACACTTCGAAGATCCAAAAATCGCGCGCGTTAAAGATACTCATTTGCAATGAAATTTGGCTTTCGCGCGCGTAAAAAGTGTCAATATTTCGCGCGCTTCGCGCGCCTTGTCACACCTTGTATAATATATTTGGTTAAAAGCGCGGAATTATTAACAATCACTAGGTAAAAGTTACATTTCAAAAGTGGAACAAGCACTAGATAAGAATGACTTTTCGGATTAGGCCCCTTCCTTGGACAAGAGCTGGATGGACCCGCCACTGGTTCCAGGTGATCACAATAAACGGTTACAGGCTATGTTTACAGGGATGCTCCTAGAATTTACCGCTGCATTCTATCGGATTTCATACCAACTTGCTTGATTATTTCCCTACCAGCAACATCACCCAACGAACACCCATATGCATTGACAGTTTATCGGCGGCAGGTGCTGGCCCCGTTGATGACTCATGTCACATAGGTACAGTCAGGGTTGAAAAAAAAAATTTTTTTATTAACGAGCTTTTTTTTTTAAAAAAAAAAATTTTTTTTTTGATTTTTTTTTTGACGAAAAATTTTTTTATTAGAAAAAAGTGTTGCAAACGACGTTTCAGGATAAATGAAATCGGTACAACATATTTTTCAAAAATTGAAAAATTTTCGCCTCAGACCGAACTTGTGTGGTGACACCCGGTAGTATTGTGCAGGTTCCATGGTCTCCGACCAGTCTGAGGTTGATGTTCACTAACGATGTTACTCTGATGTATTGTAGCATGCCGTACAACGTATTTTAATGAATCTAATGCCGTATATCTGATATACGACCATCAAAATATCGATTACAGCCCAAATCTTGCGCGTCAGATCGACTTTGCGCGCCCGGTTTTGCACCAGACCTGCATATATACATGTGTAGTAGCATGTAGTAGTATATTGTCGGTGCCACATTACAATAAAAGACCAGCCCCGCGCATCCCTGTACGGATTTGGGGACAATACAGGGCGCCGCAGGCGCGATTTTGGAAAAATTGTGTTGTCCACAGAAAAAAAGTGCCAATTTTTTGCCTCGAAAAAGGCCATTTTTGGACATTTTAGCCCATTTTGGGCAACTTTTTTTTATTAAAAAAAAAGCAAAATCTGAGTTTCAAAAAAAAAAATTTTTTTTTTAAAAAAAAATTTTTTAATTGACCACTTTTTTTTTTTGAAACAACCCTGGGTACAGTATGTATATGTATAGTCTAGCCACGAACTCATGAGACGACTTATTTTGAAGTTGACTTGAACGGATCCAATAATGTTCCGGTTCCACGTATTTCGGAAATGAAAGAAAGAGAAATGCATGTATTTTTTAAAAACACGCTCTCCACCTCGGTGCGTCAATTCCCTTTTGACTCCCGAAACATTTGTGTGTTGAACGACGTTGCTGTTCGCGTGAGCACGCAACAAATTGAGGTCAGCCAGCTGGAAGTTGTGATCATGTCTCTCGGTCCAATCTCTTTCTTTTGCTTGCAAAAACCCGTGTAACCGGCGCATTTTTGAATCTGGCCACGCAAACTTTAAAAAGAGGCGTCTCATGAGCACGTGGAACAAAAAATTTCTTTTGTGACTGCAAATGACAGCATATTCCACAACTTTAATGATGTTCATCTGCCTGGTAAGATCTTTAATAACCGAAGTACATGTTGTAGATACTAGCTGGACTGATCACGGATGAAATATGATTACAATTGGCATGATGGCACACCTAATTTGAATTCTATGCGCATTGTGAAGGCGTAGGTGTTTATTTTTGTTCGTCGTATTCCCCTCTAATTTATGCTTAGGCTTAAGAAATATATTCGGTCCGATCCAGAACTTGTGTCCCGCCACCGGAAGTTCGCATCGTCGCACTTGTATTCTGCTGATGCAATGCTGTCACGTGATTCTATAGCATAATAATGTTGTTGCAATAATGACTTTTGGCAGTCACATCATAAAGCGTTTATGCCTTAAACCTCGACAGCTGTGTATTATCTAAGCGGGTATGCCATGATTTGACGCCAGTAACTGTCCACGGGTACACTTACATACTTTTTTTCACGACACGACTGGCGAAGAAAAGTTCGTTCCTTTATGAACTTTTTTTTATCATAAAGTGACCAACCGGCGTACGTACATATGTCAGTGAGCAATTCCAAAATTGCCTAACAAAACCAGGCAAGAACAAAGAACCATGACGTATGCCCGCAGACCTATTCATGTTTTATCCGTATACACCTACGTATGTACCTGTACCGGTGGTTTCGCATGTTCCCCGTTGAGCCCACATACATACGTATAGGTATACCATGGTCATGCGAAGCGGTAGGCTTTGGAAAACAATGCAGCAGAATTATGGCTTGTATTGCAGCATTGTGTCTGTATTAATGACTCGTGATCTCGTGATGTTTTTGATGATCGCGCACATGCAGCAGATTGGTTCCTGTCGGACTTTTCCACTAACAACCCCACCCCCCCCCCAGATTAGTGCAGGAATATGTAAAAATGCGGTTCAGGCTGCTTTGAGCCCATTCAGGTCAAAGAGCAGGAAGCTTATAATAAAACTATGTTGGTACATATGTAATCAGAGGGAGCCATAATTCCTGAATTGGGACTGTATTTGGAAAGTGGTCCGATTTGAGTCCCACGGGGTTATATCTGGAAATAAATTTCCAAAACACGATTTCCCACCAGTTTTCGGTTTGAGCCCCAGTGGCTCTAGTAGAAGACTTCGGTAATCAGCTACATATTTGAGGGCTCATAACCTTTCATGAACAATGTGCGTGTTTCGTAGTCTGTGGTTTTTGAGCACACCTGCTTATTCTATTGTAGTTTACGCATGTGCGCATATTTCGTGCTCACGTTGCAGAGTGTCTCTGTTACCGTCGACACCATAAATTAGTGTGACGCAACCCAAACGTGTGTTGCACTGCTGCCCAGCTATAGGTATGTGCGCGGACTACATTAAAATAAGCCGGTTTTTTGGGCGGGGGCGCGGCCGATATTTTCATTCACAACAAGCCATTTCTTCATTGAGTTGTCTGCCAGATGCAGGCAGGTATAGTTTGTGGGTATGTGCTGTACTTGGACAATGTATATGTTAGTCTGCGCCTTTTTAGCTTTGCATGTCAACCAGCTTATATCAGCAGAAAACGACCTCAGCTTGCTGTGGGCTTTCAAGAGTTCATTTTGTGATTTCTTTGAAGTTATTTTATGAACCGTTTCATAAAGGGACATGAACGGCCATTCAAGCAGTTTCAGACGGTAATAACGCTAATGGACACATACAGTAGTAGGTGGAGGTTTCGAAAGTTGCATGATCTCATTGTTCGATAAAAGCTTACTGAACATTAGTTCACGCACAAAATAATATGACAGTATGGATGTTCTTTTTTGCCTGCTATTTTAGGCTAATTGTTTAGTTACACGGGCAACTTTCGTCGTCATTGCAACCCAGCACGTGTGTGCTGTACGTAATGCATTTTGGCACGGCGACGACATCACGGACCAAAGCAGCTCAAATGTAATGCACAGTGACATTTGCAGCAAGTATATTCAGCCTATGCGTAACAGACAGGATAGCGCGACGATCAGTGCTGACGACTATACAGTCCGGACTGTGTTGACCATCTGAGTTGACGACTTCAATATAGCCCTGTTTTTGTGTGACTGTCCAGCAAGCTGTCTGTTGCCCAAACTTATGGTTCATCAAATGTCATGTAGATTACAGTTCATACTGTACAACTGCCACGTTAGTTCATATCCTAAAAATCAAGTAGTCTGCCACTGAGGATAACATTGGTCATCACTCACCCAATCACATGTTGGCAATTAATCATTTTCCGTGTGCATGCGTTTGTGGTTAATCTGTCTCAGCCTGAGTTTTTGTTTTTCCTGTGAGCTTCGGCACACTGCGTCATTAAGCCTGTTCAAAATTCGGCCCCCCCCCGGAAAAGGGAACCCCCCAACCAAAAACCTGGTCCTAAAAAATTGCCGTCCAGAAAAGGCCCTGTGGCCCCCTTACCCTTTCCCAACCCCGGGCCCACCGGGGTAATTCCCCTGACATTAAAAACACACAAAGACAAGCCCCGTCCGGCCCAAAAGCAAACCACCATAGAGTACCAACTCTTTCCACATTTCTCACTCATTTATAAAAACAGAACCCAACAAAAAGCCATTCCCGAGCTCCCCGCATCCACCAGGGCGGCGACAGACAAATTCCCGGCATATCTACTAAACAAATCAAATTCGCTCACATCACCCAAAAAGGCGGCGCAAGAAACAAAGCCAAAAAGTCGGCGCGCGACGGAGCACGCAGAATTCGCGCAAAAAAAGACCGCATCGCCAAGAGAACGAAAAAAATACGGGTATGGTTCCGGAACATTTCTGAAGTCACGAAAGACAAAGCACGATCTTCATTTATTGCGCGGAGTAACACGCTCTCCACGCTGGCGCGTCGCTATCTGAATAACCAGGAAGTCCGCAACTCGAGAGATTCGCTCAATTGCTACAGCGTCAGCCGCAGGATCTACCTTCCAGGCCACTGGGCGCTGTGTTAGAGCACATATCGAACACGGCTCATAAAAATCTGCCCAAAGGCGAGTCAGAAAAGGTCGCGGCACCCATGATGTACCGGAGCTAGCGCCCTTGCATTTTCTCAACTGGGCGTTTTTTTTTTTCGCCTCAACGAGCAAAGCATCCACCGCTGCACTCTCTATGCGCGGGCGCGCAAGACGCGACCCGATTTGCATAGGATAAGGCGGATGATTACGCTGATACAATGCGTCGACGCAACAGATGCCCCAAAAGCAGAAAGATCGTGACACATAGATAAGCGAGAATGGAATCATCATATCACAAACTCTATAGCTCTGCAAGCGCAAGCTTCTGCACGCGCGCCAATAGTCAAACCCACAGCGCGCTCACCACGCCATCCGAACAAGACCAAATCACCCAACCCGCAAACACACCCGTTATTCAGATATAGACAGAAAAGCAAGATGACAAAGTCAAAACACAGCAAAAGCCCCTGGAACAACCAAAGCGAGGCTAAAGGAAAAAAACCATGCCGAAAAGCCACCGCACTCTCGAAATATCCCGCGCTGCGTGCTCCTGAGAGACCCCAGAGAAAAAGCCCACACACACTCAATAACCGCCCAACAGACAAACAAGGACAAATACTCAAGAGCCCCAACCTAATATCCGAATCCAAAAAGGCAAATATCACCCAATATAACGAAAAAACAAGGAAGAAGGCGCTCGGCCGAAGTAACATAGTCAAGGCGAGCGCAAGCACATACAAGCCCTCACAAGCCCTACCAGACAAGAAAACAGAATCACAACACACAATCAACCAACCAAATCAAATTCAGCCACACTCACCCAAGATCACACACACAACCACCAAAACCACAAAAAACAGCCAACGCGCGCCCCCAAAACAGAAACCAGCAAAAACCTCACAAAAACAAAACGCCCAAAAGGAAAACACACAAAGGCCAGCAACAAAACAAACACACCACCAACACCCCCAAACAACCACAAAACCCACACACACAGCCCCACCAAACAAACACCCCCAACCCACAAAAAACACAACCCCCCAAAAAACCAACCCAACAAAACCAACGCCCACAACACACCCCCAAAAAAAAAGACACAACAACAAACCAAAAAACCAACCAACACAACAAAAAAAACCAAAAACCCACCCCCACAAAACACCACCACCCACCAACCCAACAAACCAACAAACCCCAAAACAAACCCAAAACACCAAAACCCACCAACACCCACACAACAACAAACAAAAAAGACAAAAAAAGTGAACGAAAATGTGGACAAAGAACCACCACAGTATGGTACCCAAACCTACATATAGGTACCGGTAATTCAGCTTCTGTGGGCCGGAACCAGGCGGCTTGTCTTTGTAACGTGACTTTTTGATGTTCACGAGAAATTACACAGATGGCACAGTGTTTGGAAACGGTAATGGGTCCAACAGGACTTTTCATGAACGCAAATATTTTAGAACATGATTTTTGGTTGGGCGATACACTTTACTGGGTGTGGCACAACTTTGAACAGGCTTAATGACGCAGTGTGCCGAAGCTCACAGGAAAAACAAAAACTCAGGCTGAGACAGATTAACCACAAACGCATGCACACGGAAAATGATTAATTGCCAACATGTGATTGGGTGAGTGATGACCAATGTTATCCTCAGTGGCAGACTACTTGATTTTTAGGATATGAACTAACGTGGCAGTTGTACAGTATGAACTGTAATCTACATGACATTTGATGAACCATAAGTTTGGGCAACAGACAGCTTGCTGGACAGTCACACAAAAACAGGGCTATATTGAAGTCGTCAACTCAGATGGTCAACACAGTCCGGACTGTATAGTCGTCAGCACTGATCGTCGCGCTATCCTGTCTGTTACGCATAGGCTGAATATCTTGCTGCAAATGTCACTGTGCATTACATTTGAGCTGCTTTGGTCCGTGATGTCGTCGCCGTGCCAAAATGCATTACGTACAGCACACACGTGCTGGGTTGCAATGACGACGAAAGTTGCCCGTGTAACTAAACAATTAGCCTAAAATAGCAGGCAAAAAAGAACATCCATACTGTCATATTATTTTGTGCGTGAACTAATGTTCAGTAAGCTTTTATCGAACAATGAGATCATGCAACTTTCGAAACCTCCACCTACTACTGTATGTGTCCATTAGCGTTATTACCGTCTGAAACTGCTTGAATGGCCGTTCATGTCCCTTTATGAAACGGTTCATAAAATAACTTCAAAGAAATCACAAAATGAACTCTTGAAAGCCCACAGCAAGCTGAGGTCGTTTTCTGCTGATATAAGCTGGTTGACATGCAAAGCTAAAAAGGCGCAGACTAACATATACATTGTCCAAGTACAGCACATACCCACAAACTATACCTGCCTGCATCTGGCAGACAACTCAATGAAGAAATGGCTTGTTGTGAATGAAAATATCGGCCGCGCCCCCGCCCAAAAAACCGGCTTATTTTAATGTAGTCCGCGCACATACCTATAGCTGGGCAGCAGTGCAACACACGTTTGGGTTGCGTCACACTAATTTATGGTGTCGACGGTAACAGAGACACTCTGCAACGTGAGCACGAAATATGCGCACATGCGTAAACTACAATAGAATAAGCAGGTGTGCTCAAAAACCACAGACTACGAAACACGCACATTGTTCATGAAAGGTTATGAGCCCTCAAATATGTAGCTGATTACCGAAGTCTTCTACTAGAGCCACTGGGGCTCAAACCGAAAACTGGTGGGAAATCGTGTTTTGGAAATTTATTTCCAGATATAACCCCGTGGGACTCAAATCGGACCACTTTCCAAATACAGTCCCAATTCAGGAATTATGGCTCCCTCTGATTACATATGTACCAACATAGTTTTATTATAAGCTTCCTGCTCTTTGACCTGAATGGGCTCAAAGCAGCCTGAACCGCATTTTTACATATTCCTGCACTAATCTGGGGGGGGGTGGGGTTGTTAGTGGAAAAGTCCGACAGGAACCAATCTGCTGCATGTGCGCGATCATCAAAAACATCACGAGATCACGAGTCATTAATACAGACACAATGCTGCAATACAAGCCATAATTCTGCTGCATTGTTTTCCAAAGCCTACCGCTTCGCATGACCATGGTATACCTATACGTATGTATGTGGGCTCAACGGGGAACATGCGAAACCACCGGTACAGGTACATACGTAGGTGTATACGGATAAAACATGAATAGGTCTGCGGGCATACGTCATGGTTCTTTGTTCTTGCCTGGTTTTGTTAGGCAATTTTGGAATTGCTCACTGACATATGTACGTACGCCGGTTGGTCACTTTATGATAAAAAAAAGTTCATAAAGGAACGAACTTTTCTTCGCCAGTCGTGTCGTGAAAAAAAGTATGTAAGTGTACCCGTGGACAGTTACTGGCGTCAAATCATGGCATACCCGCTTAGATAATACACAGCTGTCGAGGTTTAAGGCATAAACGCTTTATGATGTGACTGCCAAAAGTCATTATTGCAACAACATTATTATGCTATAGAATCACGTGACAGCATTGCATCAGCAGAATACAAGTGCGACGATGCGAACTTCCGGTGGCGGGACACAAGTTCTGGATCGGACCGAATATATTTCTTAAGCCTAAGCATAAATTAGAGGGGGAATACGACGAACAAAAATAAACACCTACGCCTTCACAATGCGCATAGAATTCAAATTAGGTGTGCCATCATGCCAATTGTAATCATATTTCATCCGTGATCAGTCCAGCTAGTATCTACAACATGTACTTCGGTTATTAAAGATCTTACCAGGCAGATGAACATCATTAAAGTTGTGGAATATGCTGTCATTTGCAGTCACAAAAGAAATTTTTTGTTCCACGTGCTCATGAGACGCCTCTTTTTAAAGTTTGCGTGGCCAGATTCAAAAATGCGCCGGTTACACGGGTTTTTGCAAGCAAAAGAAAGAGATTGGACCGAGAGACATGATCACAACTTCCAGCTGGCTGACCTCAATTTGTTGCGTGCTCACGCGAACAGCAACGTCGTTCAACACACAAATGTTTCGGGAGTCAAAAGGGAATTGACGCACCGAGGTGGAGAGCGTGTTTTTAAAAAATACATGCATTTCTCTTTCTTTCATTTCCGAAATACGTGGAACCGGAACATTATTGGATCCGTTCAAGTCAACTTCAAAATAAGTCGTCTCATGAGTTCGTGGCTAGACTATACATATACATACTGTACCCAGGGTTGTTTCAAAAAAAAAAGTGGTCAATTAAAAAATTTTTTTTTAAAAAAAAAATTTTTTTTTTTTGAAACTCAGATTTTGCTTTTTTTTTTAATAAAAAAAAGTTGCCCAAAATGGGCTAAAATGTCCAAAAATGGCCTTTTTCGAGGCAAAAAATTGGCACTTTTTTTCTGTGGACAACACAATTTTTCCAAAATCGCGCCTGCGGCGCCCTGTATTGTCCCCAAATCCGTACAGGGATGCGCGGGGCTGGTCTTTTATTGTAATGTGGCACCGACAATATACTACTACATGCTACTACACATGTATATATGCAGGTCTGGTGCAAAACCGGGCGCGCAAAGTCGATCTGACGCGCAAGATTTGGGCTGTAATCGATATTTTGATGGTCGTATATCAGATATACGGCATTAGATTCATTAAAATACGTTGTACGGCATGCTACAATACATCAGAGTAACATCGTTAGTGAACATCAACCTCAGACTGGTCGGAGACCATGGAACCTGCACAATACTACCGGGTGTCACCACACAAGTTCGGTCTGAGGCGAAAATTTTTCAATTTTTGAAAAATATGTTGTACCGATTTCATTTATCCTGAAACGTCGTTTGCAACACTTTTTCTAATAAAAAAATTTTTCGTCAAAAAAAAAATCAAAAAAAAAATTTTTTTTTTTAAAAAAAAAAGCTCGTTAATAAAAAAATTTTTTTTTTCAACCCTGACTGTACCTATGTGACATGAGTCATCAACGGGGCCAGCACCTGCCGCCGATAAACTGTCAATGCATATGGGTGTTCGTTGGGTGATGTTGCTGGTAGGGAAATAATCAAGCAAGTTGGTATGAAATCCGATAGAATGCAGCGGTAAATTCTAGGAGCATCCCTGTAAACATAGCCTGTAACCGTTTATTGTGATCACCTGGAACCAGTGGCGGGTCCATCCAGCTCTTGTCCAAGGAAGGGGCCTAATCCGAAAAGTCATTCTTATCTAGTGCTTGTTCCACTTTTGAAATGTAACTTTTACCTAGTGATTGTTAATAATTCCGCGCTTTTAACCAAATATATTATACAAGGTGTGACAAGGCGCGCGAAGCGCGCGAAATATTGACACTTTTTACGCGCGCGAAAGCCAAATTTCATTGCAAATGAGTATCTTTAACGCGTGCGATTTTTGGATCTTCGAAGTGTATGAGAGTGAAAATCCTGCGATTTAGGGGTCCTTTTTCCTTCTTCCTTCCAAAACGGTGGCCCCCGTTCAGGGGCCAAATGGGCCAAAATACATGGCAAGGAAAACAGGTACATAAGCAGTTTCAATACATACATATGTACATATAGTATGTACGAAAGATACGAAGCAAATTTGATGTCCGGCTGCTGCCCAATAATTGGTAATTAATCCACTTTGGCCACCCAACGCGATAAAAGCCTGCGGAAGCGTAAAATTGGCTCCAAAATTGCGAAACCAGGAACTGTATTACCACCCGCCGTAAACACGATCACTAAAGTATTTATGGCATCTATATGGTATCCCATATAAACATACAGTACGTGTGACTGGGGGAATGCCAAATAAGTCCACCTGGGCCTTTTTGGATGCATGGGATATGAGACTTTAAAGCGATTTTTTTCAAATAACACCAGAGGGTTTTATTCGGAAGAAAGCTGAAAAGTGAAGGCTTACTCGGAATGTTGCCGCAGCACGAAAAAAAACAGTCCAGTGCCGTGTCATAATAGTCAGATATCAAGTTTTTTCTTTTCTTCTAAAGTTCATAAATGGAACAATTGCCTTTGTTCAGGAGACTACACACGATGCACTCGATCCCGTTATCACGAAATAGCCTGCTGATGTACATACTTGTTCTGTGTTTCATGTAATAAAGTGCATTGCTAATAAGGCACAGAAAAATTTTTCAAGCTAGCCAAAGAGCTTATTCTGGGGGGGGGGCTTATTTGGCATTTTCCGGTAAACCAAATTCTATTTGCATCCCTACGTACATGTAAATGGCTCGTGCAAGGTCACCTACTTACCGTTTGACGCCGGAGTCTTAAAGATAAAGCCACCGGTAAACGGAGGAATATCGGAACTTTTGCTTCAAACATTTTGTTGAGCTCAGGGCTAACATTGTCGACTGTTATCACAACTACTTCGTGTGCATTTCAAGAAACGTTCAATTCAACCTGAGAACTGTTGGAACCGGTGGAATTACAAAAAACGGTCAGGCAGAAATGCGTTTTGAACAGAGCAACAGTAAATTTTGGATTAATTTTTGAAAACACTGGAAGAGAGCCTGGCAGCCCGGGCCTGGGCTCTCCTCGGAATCGTTTACGGAGAACTTCTAGCCGGGGGAACAGTATGTGGAAAACTCCGGTGTATACGTGCACGCAACTTCACTCTGTCTGGCGTTGTTATTTGCTCATGAATTTTTTACACACTTTGCTGACACCTTACCCTGTTTAAGCGGTGTTATCGGTGTCACAGAGTTTACTTTAATGGTCTGCCCGTTCATAGCTCCTATTCTGTTCTTTTTCTTCAGGTTATTTTCTAAGCCTTGTGTCAAATATTCCGGTCTCCCCGATGAACACTTGTGGAAAAATCTGTTGTGGTCTTTATTGCCAGCCATGTGGGTAGCCTGATGAGGGCTGTTGGTAAAATCAGGCAGAGTCGCTGGCTAGGCGCGGTTGCGACGTTTCTCGAATGGATCCCGCTGTCGTCATCAGGCTGATATGTCCTCCGTGATATTTAAGTCCAGGCGCTGGGCCGCCAGGTTGATGCTTAACCATTCGGCTATATCAGGGGACAATTATAATGTTGAAAGAGCGCTATATATACGATATATACCAAAGACTACCAAGTTCATGCGTCATCACTTTCTCACGAAATAACATGTGCGTTATTATTCACGCGCTAAGAACTTTTTCAGTTATAACACGGCGTCGTCGCCTGATTTTTGCAATTTTCAAGGGAGCATGCGCGTTAACCCTGATTTATCAAGGGGAGTCCCGGATCGGTTGAGGTGGCTTGGCGTCTTAGCCATCTGTTGCCCCATTGGGCGCTCAGGTGGTAACTGGGCGCGGCGGGGTTTGTGCGCTTTCCTCCTTCTTCATCTCCAAGGCTTCCCTGATCTTCCTCTTGACCGTCGGTACTGTTGCCAGCACCTTTGTTTCCTTGAAGTTTGGTTGGCAGTTCTGGGGGTATGGTACGAAGCAATATGTAAATGAACCAAGGTAGACCA